>JAAEAF010001492.1:0-69513 GCA_011037195.1 Triatoma infestans | reverse complement strand
CTGGACCAATGAAAGGGAGAGAGGCACCTAATTTGTCAAATCTATCCACCTCCTCATTTCCAAAAATTCCAATATGACCTGGAACCCAGACCAGAAGCACATCCTTTAATGAAGAAAGATCTTCCAGTCTTCTAGAACATTCCAACACCAATCTGGAAGTGAAGACACATGAATTAAGCGCCTTCAACGCAGCCTGGCTATCCGAGCAGATACAAACACCTTTTAAATTAGTGTTAAGCACCCTCTCATCCAAAATACAGCAAAGAATTGCATAAACCTCAGCCTGGAAAACGGTGGCCCACTCACCAAGAGGCGCTACCAAATGATCTCCCGTCTCAAAACAGACAGCAACCCCAGACCTACCATCCATCCTGGAACCGTCCGTGTAGCATCGGAGATAATTCTCAGGAATCATACCAGACGGACCCAGGTTAACCAATCTTCCCTAGAAGGCAACCTAACCCTGTAGGAATGACCAAAAACAGAAGTCTTCAAATTCCTATCAGAAGGGAAACCTGTAATGGGAATCCTTAAAAGCATCTCACGATAAATGGTGGAATGGCCATATTGCTTACCCTGCCAAAAACCTGCATGTTTAATTCTATAACAGGCTTTCATTGCCTGGTTTTTCACCTCCACAAAAAGAGGTGGAATCCCTAACAAAGTCTCCATAGATGCGGTCGGTGTCGTCCGAAACGCTCCAGTCACCGCCAGACAAGCCAAGCGTTGGACTTCTTCCAACAGCTGCCTAGCAGACCGTGTTTCAATGCGACGCCACCACACCAAAGCCGCATATACCAATCTAGGTTTAATGACCATACAATAAATCCAGAACATCATCTTGGGAGTGATTCCCCAGTTCTTACCTACAACTCTTCGACATTGCCAAAAGGAGATTATCGCCTTTTGATGTTGTGTCTTAACATGTTCGACCAGTTCAATTTACTGTCGAGAACTACTCCAAGGAACTTCACTGATTTGCTAACCTGTATGGAAGTACCTAACAACCTAGGAGGTGTAAAACCTACTATCTTCCTTCTATGAGTAAATAGAATTGCCTGGGTCTTAATAGGATTAATAGAAAGACCCTTATCCTGTGTCCAACAATACACCATGTTAAGGGCGCGTTGCATTAGGTCCGAAATAGTGGACAAACAGCGCCCTAACAATAAAATAACACCATCATCGGCATATGCTTGCACATAAAATCCCGATGAATTCATCCTAACCAAAAGGTCATCCATGACGACGGCACCACAACTTAGGTGAGAGACAACCCCCTTGAGGGCAACCTCTCCCCACTTGTACTATCATGGTGCGCCCGCCAAGGGAAACCTGTATAACCCTACTCCTAAGATAGACACCTATCCAATTGATTAAGACGGGATGTATACCTTTTCGTACCAAGGCATCTTCCAGAGCATCAAACGATACTCTGTCAAATGCCCCCTCAACATCAAAGAAACACCCTAGGGCATATTCTTTTATTTCCAAAGCAGATTCTATCCTTCCGCCGAGACAATGTAATGCAGTCTCTGTCGACTTACCCACAATATAAGCATGTTGGTTAGGATGGAGTGGATGATCCCTTAATGGGCCATCAGTAATATACCTATCCACCAACCTTTCCAAAGTTTTCAAGAGGAAAGACATAAGACTAATGGGTCTAAATGCCTTGGGGTCGGAGTAGTCCTTTCTTCCCGGCTTGGGAATAAAGACTACCCTTACTTCTCTCCATAATGTTGGTACATAACCAAACATCAAACATCCTTTAAACAATCTTAACAATACCTTCGTCAGCACGTCCCCACCCTTTTGCAACAGACAAGGATAAATCCCGTCCGGTCCAGGTGACTTGAAAGGTGAGAAACTTTGTACTGCCCACCTGACTCTATCCTGTGTAACTACCCCATCTAAGGTGGATACATCTTCAAGGTTCCATCTCCTTCCACACACCAAAGACGAAGCAGCATTCAAACCAATATTATCCGGGAAGTGAGTATCAAGCAAAAGCTGCAGTGTCTCCCCTTCCCCCCTGTAAAGGAACCATCAGGGTATCGTAGGGTACCTAACTGACTGCCCCTATCCTTACTAAGAATCCGTACCAATCTAGATGATTCCTGGAACGAATTTATATCCTCACAAAAGGATCTCCAGGAATTCCTCTTGGCTCTCCTCAGAGCATATTTATATGCTCTTTTAATACTGTTCTAACTATCCCATGATTCCGAAGAATCAGCAAGGACAGCCTTCCTGTATGAGCCCCTTACCTGTCTCCTTAGTTTTTCCAACGAAGAAGACCACCAGGGATTCTTACTATCCTTAACCACCTTGGGAGGACAAGACTCCTCGAATGAGGATCTAATGAGTTCATGAAGAATACCAGCCACCCTTTCCAATTCCTCTATGCCATCAGGGGCTTCTGATTGGATAGTCAGTTTATCTTCAATAATTCTAGAATATAAACCCCAATCCGCCCTCCTGGGATTCCTATAACTAGCCAGGGTAATTGGATCAATCCCAGACTAAACCTAATCATCCTGTGATCGGAGATGGAAGCCTCAGGACTCACCCTCCAATCCTTAATCAGACAACTAAAATTCCTAGAAGCAAGGGAAATATCAATAACCTGTCTTCTAATCCTAGTAACAAAAGTGGGTTCAGTACCCCTATTCAGGACCTCTAATCGCGTGGCCACCAGGAAATCCATGAGAGCGCGACCCCTACCATTGGTGTCGCTGCTGCCCCAGACGACATGATGCGCATTCGCGTCACATCCTATTATAATAGGTATGTCATTGGTCTCCGAATACTGAACCAAACCCATGAACTCCTGAGGAGGAGGAGAGGGGCCATCATAGGGGAAGTAAGCCGAAGCCACAACTACGTCGCGACGACGCCCACCAACCCCCAGACCAACCCTCACCGCCACCAAGTCCCGACAGCAGAACTGTCGAAGCAGGACAGCGTCGACACTCCGACTGGCAAAAATACATGCCCTAGGAATGTCCCCGCCATCCGCCACGAACAGTCTGCCATCAACCACACTCAATCCTCGAACCAAACCTTTAAAGGCATAAGGTTCTTGAATTAGAATAAAATATGTATGCAACTTAGCAATACAACGGCATAAGTTAGCCGTTGCATCTTTGCTATGCTGCAAGTTAACCCATTTCTACCCTGTCAATCATAGTAATAAGTCAACTAATGTAAGAAATGGAACTTCTGACAAACTTGATAGCAGGCAGGAACAAAAATAAATGAATAATAATAAAATAAATAAATAAACAAATAATAATAAAATAAATAAATTTAAATAAATAAATAGACCAATAGATAAATATAAATAAATAAATAAACAAACAAATAAATATAAATAATAAACAAACAAATAAATATAAATAAATAAATAAAAATAAAAATACCTGCCTTACATATCTTTCCTTTTTCCTTTGACCACGTTTCAGAAATCGCCGCAGGAGGACAAGTCCTCCGCGGCTCCTCCTGACACGTTCTCCTCCAGAGCAAGCCTTCCCTGCCTCTGGATATTTTTCCAGATTCCCACCCATTAGTGCATCCAGGCCCTGGTCACCCGACTCTGGATATACAGAGGAATTACCCCCACCACCGGTGGCCCCCTCCTCTAAGGGGCCCCCGGCTGACGAATTTAAAATTAAAAACATATAATAAATAAAATTAAAAATTCATCTCCAGAGCTCTCCACCCTCCACGGAGCCTCACAATTTGGGACGCTTTGAAGAAGCGCCAGAGCTACCCTAGAGATATAGCGCCCAGGGATTGTGAGCCATGGCCCACAATACCCGGGAGCTCACCCATGCGTTCTTTACGCTAGCCGATTGACCAGAGCCGGGTTAGGCTCTGGCCGCCTGTTTAGTGGAGTCAGGAACCAAAGTGGTGTGTTGGACTGCAAGGCACGCCGAGGAAACTTGCCTCCAGCGAGAACCTGCATCCTCAACCACCAGGACTTCCCTCCCCCACGACACAGGTATCCACACACGGCAAACCTGTGGGTGGCACCAGCACGTGCCACTGGCGTGTAAGACTGTAACTATGTAAGTGTATAATGTTAAGGCGTTTAGGTGTAAGTGATGCAATATGAATTCCCACGGAGGCTCCGCAGCAAAAGAATTCGCTGCAAGAGATTCAGGCCGCACATAAATTATGGCGACCCAAACAGAGGGCAGAAAAATCTCCACCAACTCACACTCCTAATGGGAAAACCACTGCACTTGTTAGTCTGTAATTGTAGCTGAGGTACGTGGGAGTGCTAGATTCCCAAATAGCCCGAAGGCTACCCTCTGCGTTCACCCTCCAACTTAGCCACCCACGCTTCCACAAAGTGGAGCGCAGATGTTTCCGGAGCCAGCGACGAGGACGCGTTGGATGGGCTAGAATGAGGTTCCGCGACGGAATAGCCGTCTCGAGAAACATAGGGAAGTTTCACCCTATGTGAGTACGAATACTCCCTCAAACCTTTGGCTCCCTCGCTAGCTGTAGTTTTCAACGAACATTTCTATTCTTAACTTCACCACCCCTCGCCATCATCACCTTACTCTGGGAGGGAGGGGGATTATTTTTTTATTTTATATGAAAAAACCTGTCTTACCTGCGATTCGATTCTACAATCTTTAGGTTGGAAGTCCATCACCCTAACCACTCAACCATAGTAGTCCTCTCGCTAGCTTAGTGTTCACGTAAACTTCTATTCTTAACTTCCCCACCCCTCGCCATCATGACCTTAATCTGGGCCGGGAGGAGGCGAATTATTTTTTTATTTTATATGAAAAAGCCTCTTATCTGCGATTCGATCCTAAAATCATCAGGTTGGAAGTCCATCATCATAACCACTCGGCTACAATGGACCTCTCGCTAGCTGTAGCTTTCAACGTATACTTCTATCTTAACCCCCCCCGCACTATCATAATTTTATTCCCGCTCAACCCTCTCACTAAAAATTCAATTAAATAAACAATACGACGGAGTGGCATCTAACTTTCACCACACAATCACAATAATAATAATAATAATAATAATAATAAAGATTGACTTACCCCTTCCAGCCAAATGATCATTATTATTGAACGAAAAGATTTTGCTCAGAAATATTGATCAAGTTATGATTTTTTAAGCTGTTGATCAAAAATAAAATCACTCTTGATAAAAATCATAAAATGATTTTTTAAAATTGCTAGATAAAAATTTTGATCAGATTTGATTTTTATTTGTTTATTTTAAATTATCGATTACAAACCCTGGTTTGTAATACTAATCCTATTATGAAAAAAAGTATGTTTATATAATGATATACATTGTTAAGACAATCCTCAAGAGAATATTGCAGACCACTACAATCTGCCCCCACTCGTCTACATTTTCTCAACCTCTCAGAATGCAGTACTATACTATCAATATATTATTTCGATTATGCGCACTAGCCAATAGAATTGGACTATCCTGCGCTTAGCCAATAGGAATGCAGTATTTATATGTAGCCTAATAATCGATTATTTTAAATATCGATTGGTCTGACAGTATAAAAACCTTGCACTCTAGTTTTGCTGCGCCTTGTGACAACATCTGAAGAATTAACGTGAGTACTGATTCCTTTATTTCTTAATCATTTTTAACTTTTCTTATCGTTATTATTTTATTGCTTTTATATCTCTCTTTTATTTTATTATAATATTTGGTTCTTATTTTATTTATTAACGTTGTAGAATGTTATTATTTTTCTATTAATCATTTTATCTTTGTTTTTGCTTATTATTATTTTATTGCTTTTATTTATCTTTTTATTTTATCATTATAGATATTCCTATTTTATCTTTTTTTAATTTTTACTTAACATATTTATTAACGTTTTAAACTTTAATTATTTTTATTTCATTTATTGTACATATATTTGTGAGTAGTTATAGTTTTTATATTTTATTTCGGTGTTGGGTTCTTAGTTTTAAGTTTTGTGCGTACTTATTTTTTTTATATTTCTAAAAAATGGAGTGCCAGTATTGTAAGGAAATGTTTATTAGGAAGGATTTTAAGGAACGTCATGAAGCCGTTTGCGAGGCACATGAGCAAAATCGGACATGTCAATCTTGTGGTGAAAGATATTCCTCCCGAAAATCTTTACTTGCTCATGTGCAGTGTTGCGGCAATGAAGCACCGGCCGTCATGCCCAAGAGAGCTCGACTACAAGCAGCTCAAGGGCAGTTGTATGAGGTAGAAACCGCTTTCGGAGGGACTCTGCGAACATACTTCCTTCCATGCTCCGGTGCAGCCGATGCTTTAGAATTTCTAACTAGTCAGTTAGATACGTTGGAACGGCTGCTCACGGAGTACATGGCAGAGAATGAAGCTCCCTTAAAGTATAACTTGGTCTTGGAGGCGATATTTGAAAACATGAAAGGTGAAACTACTGATCGCGCCTTCAAGACCAAGAACACAGCTATTTATGAAGACTCCTCCATCCGAGAAACCCTCAATGGAGGTTTTAAAAAAATTATAGCTGAGATGGAGGAGTCCGCACTGAAAGGGAGCGGTTGGACTCTGAAGGAGTTCGACGGGGTCCTTCTGAGAGTAAATAGGTTTCTACCTCTAGGGGGTTGCAGCTTCATACCGTTGCCCCCACATATAGCAAACAAAAAAGCTGTCATCAATGTGCAGAACACTGACGACCGGTGCTTCAAGTATGCCATTCTCTCCCGCCTCGTTGAAAAAACCACAACGCGTTTCCAAATACAAGAACTTGGAACACAGTTATAATTTTGATTGCATTTCCTTCCCCACTCCTCTCCATGAAGTGAAGAAGTTTGAGAAATATAACAATATTTCGGTCAACGTCTTCACCCTTGGAGAGAAAGGAGATGTGTACCCTCTGAAGGTGGTAAAGCAGGAGAAGGAAGACCATCGTGACCTCCTTCTTCTGACGCTCGAAAACGGACGGAGCCACTATACTTATATAAGCAATTTTGAAAGGTTAGTGGCCCGTCAGATTACAAAACACGAACAAAGGGTACACGTTTGCAAGCGGTGTTTCACGCGGGGAAAACGTTACAATAGTAGATTGTTTTGCGAGATCCAGTTCAGTTGTATGTAAGTGCGCGTCGTGTTAAGTAGAGTGAAATATCAGCAGCAGCAAGGAGCTGGAAGGGGTAAGTCAATCTTTTTATTATTATTATTTTGATTGTGTGGTGAAAGTTAGATGCCACTCCGCCATATTGTTTTTTATGTTTTTGTGAGTGGGTTGAGCGGAAATAAAATTATGATAGTGCGGGGTTAAGATAGAAGTGTACGTTGAAAATTATAGCTAGCGAGAGGACCATTGTGGCCGACTGCTTATGGTGATGTACTTCAACCTAAAAATTGTTGGTTCGAATCGCAGGTAACACAAGTTTTTTTCATATATTATAAAAATCAATTCCCCTCTCCCCCAGAGTAAGGTGATGATGGCAAGGAGTGGAGAAGTTAAGAGTAGAACTGCAAGTTGAAAACTACAGCTAGCGAGAGGACTACTGTGACCGAGTGGGTAGGGTGATGCGCCTTCCAACATAAAGATTGTAGGTTCGAATCGCAGGAATGACAAGTTTTTTCATATAAAAAAAAAAATACCCTTCCAACTTAGAGTCAGGAGAGGGGCGGTGTGTTACAATGTTAGGTTCCGCCATCTTGCTGTGGGGATGGATTGACCACGGAGGTGGAAAGAAAATGGAGTCATCGGTTTGTATGAGAGTTTAAGGAGTGGGGGTAAAAAGAAAATAGAGTCATCTATTTGGATGTTAGGTTAAGGAGTGGGAGGAGAAAATGGAGTCATCGGATTGGATGCTAAATTCAGGAGTGAGGGTAATGGATTGGAAGTTAGGTTAAGGAGTGGGGGGGAGAAAATCGGGCCATAAGTTACGAGGTGGGGGTGGAAGAAAATGGAGTCATCAATATGGATGATAAGTTAAGGGAAGGGAGTAAGTGGGCGTGGCCTGAGTGCTCATCCAGTTCGATGATTGGCCGGTGGTGGGGGTAGGTGGGCGTTACCTAAGTTCTGATTCAGTTCGATGATTGATCAGTGGAAGAGGGGAGATTGGTGGGCGTGGCCTAAGTGCTCATCCAGTTCGATGATTGGTCAGTGGAAGAGGGTGGGGGGAAGTAGGTGTGGCTTAGGAAGGGGTGGGGTTAGAGAGAAGGGGTCAAGGCCGTAACCAAAGGGGTCCGGGAATGGGGGGAAGTTGCCCCTCATAAAGGTGTCCCAGAACCGCTATTTCCCCTCTACTCATATTTCTTTTAAAAGAAACCTTTGATAAGCCAATTTCAGTGAAACCGAAAGTAAACCTCATTGTGAATTTAATGTATTTTTATCTATATTTACAATTTATTAAAAATCAGAATTTCAAGAGAATTTTACAAATCAAATTACTTCCATTTGATCCAAACAGGACTCAATCAACAATTTTTCATAAAATATGCGTATATAATTCTATCATTTATTTGAAACAATTCTCGGTAAGAAAAATTTTAGGTGGTTTCTGGCGAGGAACTGAGCCACCATTAGGTATCTATCTAAACTTAACACTTCGATAGAGACAATTAATGCATTGTTACAATTCCATTATTACAATTATTGTAATTATCATTATTACAATACATTAGTGTATTGCTACAATTCCATTATTACAATTAGTGCATTGTTAATTTGTTTAGTTAGATCTGTGAGTATTGCTTTAGAGGAAAAGTTTTGAATATTTCAAGTCAAATCTCATATTTTTTTTTTTTTAATAAATTGCTTATAAAACCGTTTGATATTTTAAATCATTTAGATTTTTATAAACAGATTAATTTTGCTTTTTAGGTAGACTAATTTAAGTTTTTAAATAGATTGATTGTAGTTTAGATAATTACGATTTTTGTCTTATAAATTTCAGTTTCTTCCTGTATACAATAACAATGAATAAAAGTTTTTCATTTTCACATCATACATTCTCACCGTAGACACAAGGTTATCCGCATTTGCTCGGACAGTCAGCTGTACTAAAAACTCTGGAGGCTTACAGAACTACCTCCTCCCTAGTCAAGAACTGTCGAGGGGCATTTAAAAGAGTTTCCAGGCACAATAAGGTTCAGCTGAGTTGGGTACCTTGATATGGAGCGATTGATGATAATGAGGCAGCTGATCAACTGGCCAGGAACGAGGCAAATATTCCTTTTCATGGTACCTAGCCTGTTTTGGGGATAACCAGTGGAGCAGTCCGTACAGCTGTAGGAGACTGGCTCCGAAGCATCCATGAGGCGCTCTGGGGTGTGATCCCAGGGGGTATGCACAGTAAAAGGATGATGCCAAAATTGTGTAAAGGGAGGACTAAAGTGACCCCTTAGCCTGATTTTGAACCAGATTTCTTTGGTGACGGGTTTATTCACGGGTCATGGTAGGTTCTGGTAGCATCTGTACAAGATGGGGTTAATAAGCTCAGAACCCTTGTGCAGATGTGGATTGTGTCAGGAGAAGGAGGAAACGGGCCCCACCTGCTTTTTGATTGCGTAACAACATTGCGACCTGAGGAGATATTAACGCAAAAAGATCTAGTGGTGAATGCCCTTAAACTCCTTAGGAGGGGAGGGTTCACCTACTAGAAAATCGGGTATGGCACAATAAACCTATGATGGCTGCGGACCGGCTATAGCCAATCCAAAGCGGAAAATCAAATCTAATCAAAAATCTACCTTAGAAAGAAGAAAGTGGACTTTTGAATGAATGGTGAAAATTGTTTTTTCCTTCTCTTTATTTACGATGATTAAACAACTGCATAACAATGCAACAAGTAAAATAGATGAAATGAAAATAGAAGTGTGCGCGTTGGCTAGCCTCTATAATAATTTTGTTTTAATAAGGGCAATAGGTGCTCAATGCTTGAAGTTGTGAACGATGGACCTAATGCGCCGTTATGTACGATTGTTCTCAAAATAGCCAAGTCAGGTATTCCGATGGTCGCGCGCCCATCGGCGCCTCAGGCATCTTCTCCGATCTCTGAGAAAAGTGAAATTTCAAACTGCTTGAATTAGGGGATTTGACTGAGAAGATATATATATGAGAAGATAGAAGATAAAAGATGGGAATGGAATTTCAGATAGCGGGATTTGGCTAATGCGAAGACGACAGGAATTTTTAGGTTAGTGTGGATATTGAGGTTAGAGGCTTAAAAAGTGATTATTGACTATGGTGCTTAAGATTTTGGACTGTAGGGATTGAATGCGATACAGGTTTATGTTTGTGGCAGTCCCGTATAATTTGGAGCCTGTATGACCACAAAGAAGCTAGCAGAGAATTATATTGTTGTCTTGTGTTTTGTAGTGTGAATTTTTGAGAGTTCTTCTAGTAGATTTTTAACATTCTGTATAGGTAATTTCAATCAATTCGTTTGAATCGAATATGAGGGTTCCATGTTAATCGAACGTCTAAGTGATGTCCGCCTTAACGGCTTGATTGACAATTGGGAGAAAAATATGTTAAAATATATGACAGGAAAGTATATAGATTATTTTAGAAATATTTCGAAATGTGTGTATTTTATTTTTAATATTAGATGGTGTTTTAATGCTATAATGAATTTAGAGTATATAAAAATATTGCCCAACAGGATTGGCAATTCTAGCTAAATAAACTAAAAATCTATTTTCACTGAATTTTTTTGTTGATTTCTAGAATTTATACGTCAGCTACAAATTTGTTGGGGCCGGCCCATCAGTTGTGCATTTTCATTTAACCACTAATGACATACATGTATGTAAGAAAGTATAATAATCTACCACATTGTACTGGTCAATAGTATTAGATTTTCAAATGTCCAGTAAAGTATTTCTGCAATTTGATGAATAATACTTAAAATAGTTGATATATATTATTAGCACCCAAACAATGGAAATAAACAATTTAAATTTAGTAAACCAATGGTTTTGCTTGTATTAGCTCTTTATTCTGCTTGCATAACAGGTATAATTTTTGATATAATGCTGCAGTCAAATTTCCTTCCATGCTTCCTCAATATCATAGTTGGCTTTCCTTTTTATTTCGTGGATTCTTTCTGTTTTTTTTTTTGTTTTAATAAGGGCAACAGGTGCTCAATTGGATTGACATTTATGGACTAAGGAAGACCGTCAAGGTCTGTTATATATTTATGGCGGAACCATTTCTTAATTCGCTTTGAAACGTGACAAGCTGTATTGTCTGTTGGAGAAATAAAGTTTTGCCGTTCATAGGGAGAAAATATATTTGTCAACCAATGCTGGAAATTGTGTCCAACAAGGATATTATATTTGACACTATTCATTCTTCTTTGGCATAAAAACATGTTTGTACGGTCATACTTCATGATGTTTCACTCCCATGCTTGAAGATGACTGTATAATCTGTAAGCCTCATCTTAGATAAATTGCACCAGATGCAATATAAATCTGGTGGTATATAAAATTAGAAAAGTGCAAGAAAATTTTACCTAATTTATTTTTGTGAATTTAAAATGATTTGTATATTAAATCTAAGAATCACGAGGCTTTTTTCCTTAAACCAAATTTTTAACCCTCTCATCAGTAATTTTGTTGATGATTTAGACCAATCCAGGCCTCTTTTTTTTTGTTTAGCTTCACTTAACGGTGACTTATTTCTTCAGCCCCTTCTCATACAATCTTCTCTTCCATCAATCTTACGAGTTAATGTGGTTGAAAAGTAAGCCTCATATTTCGCAGCTAATTTAAAAGATATATGTTGCCATTTCGTTGGCATTTCATCATCATATTTCTATAATTATGCGCCATACGAACGATTCCTTTCCGCTACGGAAAGACAAGAAAAATTAATCCTATACTACTGTTGTGGGAGTGGCTAGCAGTATTAATGTTCGTCTTCGCAAATTGTTCTCTTTCCTTAGAAACTAACCTACCCTTCAACGGTCTGCGAGCTGTAAAGGTTTCTAACTAAAGAATAGCCGCTGCCTGGACAGAAACCTCTTGGGAACTTCTCTGGCCAATCCTTGTTATTATTGAGTTAATCGAATGCTTTGTTTACTAGGATAAAATGTCCACGAGATTTCATCATTTACATTATTTTTTATTCACTATTATTTACATGAAGAATAGACTCAAAAACAGAAATTGCAATAAATAAAACATTGTTAACCAATTATTTTATAACTTTCTCTAAAAACTGTCATTATTGTTACAGACATAAAATATTGAAAAGTAAAAAAAATTATATTGTTTATATGTGCTTGACTACTTTAAAATCGTATAAGTGACGAATCCTCATATATGTATTTCAATTCTAACAAGTTTACTATTAGATTTTAATGAGCTAATTTCTCAATTAGGAAAATAAAGTAATTTAAATTAACGAAAAAAAAATACTAACTTTGCAGGGTTGCTTTAACCTAAAAGGAACACGCGTAGTATACGACAAAGTATACTAGCTTTGACGCTAGAAGAGCAAATGAAGTTGTCGATGTTTTTCAATGACCTTTGTAGACAATTGTTCATTTGTTAGTTTAAACAATTGTCAAAATTGTTGTAATTTGCTAGCTTTAAAAATATAATTTCCTTACCTACCGTCACAAAAGTTTGTTACCATGGTATCAATTTTGACTGACGACTAACCTATAATCCCCATACTCGACTAAAAAGAACTGAACTGAATAACAGATACAAAATACTAAAAAAAACTTCTAGACAAACGTTTGAAACTTACATTACATAACACTGTATTATTCTGTATTTGGACTTACAGAATCGAATTTATGGGACAGCCAGACATTCAAACCTTTATCGCATTCAATCCCTGCAGTCCAAAATCCTTCGCACAATAGTCAAGTCCCCGTTATCTAAAGTTCCATTCCCAACTGTCCTCTCATTCAAATCTATTTATCCAAGCGCTCTCAACCACAACTCTCCCTATAACCCATTAAGACGACTGAAACGTCGATGGCCTCGCGATTATCTGTTTACTAATCGGCTGCCTTGTAGGACAGTAGTGAGACTCCATCCTTAATGGTTTATTATGGCTGCCATCGCTGGATGGCCGGTCGTTCATGTAGATCAGGACATGTGTGCCGCGGCCTTCAGCCAACGCACACATTATTCACACATTATCTATTTTACTTGTTAAATGTAACATTGCGCCGTTGTAAAAATCAATAAAAATGTAAACAAAAAAAATTTAAAAAAAAATATATATATATACTAGCTACACCCGGCCACGCTTCGCTGCGGCTCAGTTTGATTTTATTTATAAGGGAAGTAAATAGAAGTATTATAGTCAACACAGATTTAGCAAGAAAACACATCATTCAATTTAATACCCTACTAAAAGGAAAGAAAGAAAAAATGTTTTTAACTGAAAGTCTTTTTTATTGTAAAGCTAGTGAATGGACTACATTTTTTGTTTGTCCGTTTTCTGCATAAACATAAAGACAGATAGATGGTTTACCGACTCTGGAGCATGCGACATATAATTGCCCATGAGAGAAGCATTCGTTTTCTAAATTCAAACCGCACACTTACAATGATTGTCCTTGTGCCTTATTGATAGTTTTCGTATTGAAGTAACGGCGTATTGGAAATTGAAGCCATTTATCCAGTCGTTTAGCCATATCTGTCGGTATGAGTGGTATTCGTGGAAGTAGTACGTATTCACCTTTATGAAGTCCAATGAGAATTGTTGCTTCAATTAGATTATTCATTTGATCGTGTACCATTGCATAACTTTGGCTGATAGATGTTTCGGTGTATAATTGACACTCCAATTTTCAAATTTAGAATGTATGGCGGTAATCCGGGAACATCAAGTGAATTAAGAAATTCCGTTGAAACAAATTCACAACTTCACTTTGTTTGGTTCATCACGGAGTGAATGGATTTGTATGTCACTGTTTCACCTGCGATACTGTTTAGAATGATGTAGTTCATATCGAGTACGTTGACATTTTTAGCCGCTAGTATGGCGGCTCTTCCGCTTAACCATGCGTGATTTTGATAATTTGTTTCGATGCTTTGGAACTTCTCGTCTACTAATATTGCGCGAGACTGGTGTGAGGTACTTCGAGACTGGTGGCGGTGAGATGTACATATAAGTAGTTGAGAAAGAGGTACAGAGAGCGCGCCACCATCGCAACGCGTCTGATTCCGTCTATTTCTGCCAACCTCGCAAAACGCTCGGGAATTTCCCGTTTCCGTGAGAACTTCGGAATAAAAAGGATATATATAAACACTCTTATATAGAATTGCAACGTTGTGTAAAAATTTCAAGTCAATCCATTGACTACTATTCGAGTTTTGCCGCCACAAACATACGGATGCTGAATTTTTATATATATAGATAATATACCATGAGGTTTGGAAAAGATAGAGAGGTGTTTAAATATAACAGCTGAGACTTGTGCATGTCAAGAATTAATATATATATACTCTTATATATACAAGTAAGATTATATTTTCTATTATTTTTATCTATTTAGTGTGGTAAAAATTAGAAAAATGTTTATCTTAAAGAAACATTCCAAGTATTTAATCCATAAAAGAAACAACAGAAAAAGAAGAGTAAAAGAAAAAAGAAATAGTAATAATATTAATAAAAAAACAAAAACAAAAACAAAAAACATACATTTATGTATGTAATAATTAAATTAAGCAAAAGAAATCTTGCTCTGTCATGTTTGTGTTAATAAATTTTTTCTTTTTTTTTTTTATTTTTATTTTGATATAATAATAAAGTGTAAAACAGCTTCCCAAGTTTTAAAAGTGTGATAAGAAGTGGTAAGTGTTGCTCTCAGGCTATCTTAGTGCCTTGTTTCATTAGCGCCCTTATCTGAAGTGGATGCCTGTTGCTCTATAATACTCTCTCTCTACCATTCCCGTCTCTTTTTCCTTTAAGCTAAACGTCTCTCTCCATACCTCTGTTGATGAAGATAGAAACAAGTTTTTACTAACTCAGTGTGATGTTTGTGGAATGTGGATATGTTTGAAAGATGTAGATAGAACCAAGTGAGAAATTATATACTTTTATTATTGATATAAAGGAGATAAATGATATTCAGATACTATACACATAAAAAAATTTATTGTCTTTTGTTTGTTTATTTTTTGTTTTTGACCATTTATAGCTATAATCGAGAAATATAAATAAAATACTTAATTCAGTTACCTGATTTTTTTTTTTTTATTATTATTAATATTTATTTATTTAATACAATATTAAATAATAAATATTTATTAATGGGTATAAATAAAAAGAAATAAAAAATAAAATTTGATTGAAGTTTAATGCTTCACGGTACAGGAAATGTAAACACAAGTATTATTACTTCGTATAATTCCTATTAGGAGAGAAAGTATTACAATCAAGTCAAACTTCTGAAAGTGAACTTTCATTTATACGTGTTTTGGGGAGTCCCTGATAAGAAAAAGATGATTTAAATAAATGGACTGTGTGCGTGCGTGTGTGAGCGTACAAAATGTCGCAAAAATGAAAACACAGGAAGGTCAAACTTGTGTACTGCCATCGCACCTAACATGAAGGTTTCCGGCAAAATCCATCAATCGGAGGAAATGCGAATTAGTGATTTTTTTTTGTTTATTATTAGTTTCCGTAATTTTCTCGAAAACGGCGCCAACATTTTCTTGAAACTTTTTATATTAAGACGACTATCATTAAATTTGTAGCCAATTATTGAAATGATATTGTTGTTAAAGATTTGTAGATTTCTTATAGGGTTGACAGATGTCTTTATATAGTCAGCCATTGTTAGTAGTTCCAGTTCTTTATGAGGTTGTTGATTTCGT
The DNA here is from genome assembly GCA_011037195.1 of Triatoma infestans. Classification (NCBI taxonomy): domain Eukaryota; kingdom Metazoa; phylum Arthropoda; class Insecta; order Hemiptera; family Reduviidae; genus Triatoma; species Triatoma infestans. Next base: position 53,685 of record JAAEAF010001492.1, on the reverse strand, counting down.
AGGAACGAGGCTTAATTGTGAAACAGGGAAAACTAGCTTTTAATCAGGAAAGACACACAGAAATGGCCGGCCTACTCCCGGACATGGGATCAGGAAATGCTTGATGTTGAGAGATATATTCAATTCCAAATTCGGCACAAGAAATGCAGCGTCAAACTTAGAAAAAAAAAAGTCATCAAACTTTCCACATAGAGAATCTGTAGAGTCCATTTTGTGGTAATGATTCGTAATGATGCAGACCCCATTCCATTAAGCCTCCTACTTAGATCACTTTCCTCTCCCCTCAAAAAAAAAAAAAAAGGTTCGTGTGTGAGAGTATAAGTTGGAGTAAACTGCCCCACCGAGAGTAACTTCTTAGTTAAAAAAAAATCTGGTGTGAAACACTCACACAATTTTCTCTTCTCAAAATTATAATTGACAAATTTTATAGTTAATGTACCAAATTTAATGAAATTCTTCCAAAAATGAAAAAAAAAACTGTACACTCCACACTATACAGACAAGGACAAACACAGTATATAAACTAGGGCCTCCGTCCCTAGTTAATTGGCGTACGCCAAGGGAGAGGAAGGGAATAGCTCAATGGTAGCCCGCTGGACTAGCTACGTGGAGTTCCCAGGTTCGAATCCAGCATGCTGCCCTTAGATTTCCTCTTCCTAGGAGCCTCTACAGCTCACTGTACGGTGATGAGAAGATTGTTCTCTGTAGCTAGAGAACATTGCTTGGAGGTCGGCAGTGCACGGCAAAGGCTCCGGGAGCACAATTGATCTTTCAGGTCGCAGTGCGATAATCCCCTACAACAATCTATCTATCTATATGTGTATTTTATATACGAAGTTTCAACAGAATAGTTGGAGCCATATTTGAGAAAATCGCGAAAAAATGAAAGAAGCATTTAGTAAAGTGGCAAAGTAAACGCACATCCGGTCATCTGATTTTTTCAAACTCGGAATTTCAACAACATATTTTTAACCATAATTAACATACTTTAGATGACAATAGCACTTTAGAGGAAGCAGTAACTCCACCGCAACCCTCCCCCAAAAGTACCCTTAAATGAATTTTTTTCGGAGAAATGTTTTAGCTAAGAGTTGTAGCTCATTCTAGTGTAGTTGATTTTGAAGAAAAAAGTAGGAGCCATTTTTGAGGAAATTGAAAAAAAGTAAAAAAAACAACTAGTAACGTCGTACTTCCGGTTGAGGAATTTTGACAGATAACGTATTGCCAGATCACACGGTGATACCTAAACGGAATATCAAGTTTGAACTTTCTGCAATTTTTCGTTTTTGAGCTGTGCTGGTCAAATACATACATACATATACATACACACATACACACACACACAAACTCGATATCGAAAATTTGACACGATTACAATACTTCTTCTTACTAGGAGTAAGAGAAAGTAAAAATAATTATAGAAACTCTTTGATTATAACAATGATCAGAACATTCTTTAATACACAATTGATTTAAAAACAGAAGATTAGAAGAAGCGACCAAGCAACATAATTTGGGAAATAAAATAGTATATACTATGTAAAAAATGTTCTTATTTTAGTTATAGATATGACATATACAATTGTATGATAATAGAGCATTTATAAGATATTATTTGGTAAATTCCCTTCTGGAAGGAGCGAGCACTCCTAGGCAGCAAAAAAGTTATTTACGCTGTTCCAAAATATTTACTTTTCGGTGAATTGAAACGAATATTTATTTTACATGCACAAAGCCTATAATATTCCGGTCTATGATATTTAGGTTCTATATAATTTAAAAACAAGAGGAATCTTGGACTATAAATATAAGTGGACTATTGAAACAAATACACAGTTTAAACTTCATATAAAATAAATACAAATAATTTGATTTATTAAAAAAAAAATAGGAACCAAAAATCCTTCTTTTTTTTTGACACAAAGTATTAGAGAGTTGTCTTTTGAGTCGTGTATTTGTCAGTTTAATCTATCATTGGATGATAAATTGCATAAAATCGTGCAGGCATCGTAGCGTAACATTGTCCATCACGCTTGAACAATGCCAGGTCTATAATGTGACAAGTGTTCATATACTATATATATATATATAAAAGCTTGCTTAGAGATATATAATAATACCACATGGTGCGAAAGGTTTAATATTGTTAGTTTACTATCCAAACAAATTTTAAGTTATGTCAAATGTCCTGGATATATAATATGTATATAAAAATTAATAGAATATTTTCTATAAATAAGCTGACATTGTTTTGTGTTAATTTTATGGCACTGCTTCCACCAAAGTGGTCTTGTGAAGCAGAATTTTGAGGATTCACCAAACCTATCAATGTAAAATTTATACAATCCTTCTTCATACGGTGCTTCGCCAAATTGTAATTAATTATTATTCAATTGTGGGAATAGACCAAAGCGTACGCTATGCAAAGCCCCATTGGGCCCATATAGCAGCCCCAAAGAAGCACAACACCTAACAGGTCTAACCCAACTAAGATTCACGTCAATCGGATCTTACCTTAAACGGAAATAGCATAAGCTCTTCAATAGACCCCCTGTTCTGAACTCAGGTATCATAAGGGTAGATAGGTGTTTCTTCCTCTATGTTACTAGCTCTACAAAAGGTTCTGTTATGAGCCCCATTACATGGAGTTGCCTTCTTAAACTACCATGCCCACTAAAGGATCCACCCAGATACCTGAGTGTGGTCCGTAAAAAACACAGCAACGTCTCCGATTCTTCTCCAATCCTCAATGAGCACCTTAGGTTGCCGACAACCTACAGAGCTCATCCATAGTGATGAATGCTGTGAAACTATCCATGTTTGGAAACTTGTCTAAAGATCCCCTAGTAGCAAGCTCTGGACAATGAAAGGAAGAGAGGCGTCTAATTTTTTCAGACTTATCCACTTCCTCACTTCCAAAAAATCCTTTATGACCTGGTACCCATATTAAAAATGCATCCTTCAAGCAAGAAAGCCCATCCAGTTTTTTAGAACTTTCTAGTACCAACTTGTAATTAAAGACACTTGAACTCAGCGCCTTCAACGCAACTTGACTGTACGAGCAAACACAAACACCTTTTCTACGCCGAATAGTCAACGAATTTTTTTATGTCCAACCGCAACCTCCATCTTGATCCCAAAGTTCCCTTTGTAAACGATTAATCCTTTGTCTGGTTCAAAATTTCCATAACAATCTAGCTAATCATCAGAACCTATTTAGCCAATCACTTTATCCATAACTTCCCATCCTGATAATCCTCCACGTCGTTTAAAATAACCTGGCACCGTAATCTTATTGCTTCTGCATTTTTGGAATGTAGTTTATAACTTTCCAAATATGGTTTCTTGACTTACAAAAGCCCTTAAATGCCGGGCTTGTTTACGATTTTTGCCCAACTTGTAGGGTGAAGCTTGCTTTTCAATTTTGCAGCCTATTCGTCCGTACAGAGGAAGGTGAATATGTCTGACGCTTTCCCTGAAATGGCTGGTATCAGCATGTTCTATGTTGAGGCTGTGGCCGTTGCGAAATTGAACAGAGGACTGCCTTTCAATTACAAAGTATTTGAAATTTGGAATTTATAAATTTGTTTTTATATTGATTTGTTTATAACAACCAAGTTGAATTGTGCATTTTCCATTTTTATATAGGTTATTTATATATGGGCGATTAGTATTATAAGATTTGTCTCTGACTGCATACCTGTTACAGATTCTATCATTAAGTCTGTTACATGTTATGGTATTGAGTAGAAGTTGTCTGATAGTTATAATTTCTGTTTGGTAATATTATTGTAATTTACACATTAGTATTTTGTTAAATTCCGTTTATAATCATTCGCAACAGTTCATGTCAACTATAGACTATGGCGATTCCCGTTATCATTGCTATCTACAAGTACAACGTTTTTAATTCCATGATAGTTCAAATTCAATATAAACGGGCGACCAATGAGAAGTAGTAATACTTTACCTTTTCCTTCAAGGACTCTTTTTCATCAAGTCCACCCATGAATTATTCTTATTATTGCATTACACTCTTATTCGCCCTCCGAGCCTTTTCAAAGTATTATTGGTTTTCGGGTGGTGATCTTTCGTTACAAGAATTTGCTGAATTTACTGATTTACCCATCACTCAGTGATATGTAGTGCTAAAAGGATGAGAAAATCTAAGGGCAGCGTTGCCTGGACTCGAATCCAGATCCTCCGCGTGCCAGTTCAGCGTGCTAACACTGAATTAATCTGGCCTTAGATTATAATTAAAAAAAGAATGATTATAATGATTAAATTCGACAACAAGGAAAATGATTTTTTTCATTGGACTTAAAAGATCTATTTTCAACTCATTACAGTTTATTTCACCCAACTAAAATATAAAATAATTTAAAAGTTTCTTATATAACTTTATAATATATATATATATAAAAAAAAAAGTAATAATATAAAAATTGATCCCCTACAATCTTAAGAAAATTTTTATGGTTTTTTTTTATTATTAAAGGGAAGCAGACGAATAACAATTTCATTTTTCACCAGTACGGTTATATTCCCGGAGTACAACAATATTCTCTTTTTTCAGATAGGCCAGGGATGTACTATATTAGTTGTTTTTTTTATCGTTTAATAAAAGGTTGTTGGCTATTTGAGTTTCTTGTGTAGCTGTTAAGTAAAAAAAAGTCTTAGTTAATTGTAACAGTTACGAGTATTTATTGAGACATTCAATTTATTTATTTACTTTTAAAAATTATATATTTATTAATAAAATAATAAAAATATTAGATTTTAGTTAAAAAAACGGTAGAAAATTTTCTTTGTGGATCAAATAACTTTAAATATTATTATAAAAAAAAAATCTCGTATGAATAATTCATACGAATTTCTCTTCTTGACTGGATTTCATAATTATGATTGACAAATTTATGAATATATAACAAGAAGAGACATTAAACCTAATAAAACTACTTTTTAAAGGAAGCAGGAAGTTCCAGCTACCCGAAACAATTTTCTTTGGAAAAAATCTGTATGATAAGATTGAATGAAAACAGATCTCTATATGGAGAGAATCGCAGGAAACAAAACCAAAAAACTGTTCACTAAAGTCGCACTTTGGTCAGACTATTTTTTCAAACATTATATTTTGGCAAAAAAATGAAATTATTATTAATTTTACGCAAATATATATACGTAAAAAAACGTATATACGAAAATAAACTGAAATGACCATTTAGAGAAAAGTATTAATTCCAACCTTCTCTCTAATTCCCATTAAAATGTCCTTTTAAACAAAAATAAAGGTGTAATTAGACTTCAAAAGAATATATATAATCCTTTAGCTTGTTTAGTGTAATCTAGAGTTTAACAATCAAAAGGATATAATGTAGATTCAACTTTAATGAAACCTATTAGAATCTACGGAAAAAAAATATGTAGATAACTCAAAAATATTATTCAGTAAATTCGCACTATTGGTCAATCGATTTTTTTTTTTCAAACATTGTATTTTGGCAACACATTTAATTCTAAATAAATATAATACAGATGATAGAATCATATAATAAATCAAAATAGCATTTTAGAGGAAACTATAACCACCCTTTCACCAAAAAACCTCCTTAAATGCATTTTCCCAGGAAAACGTGATGAATTATTTTCATTATTATTTTATCATTAATTTTCAGTCGCCTTTCTGAACCTTATTTAATGTATTATTGGTTTTCAGGTAGTGATCTCTCGTCGCTCAGGAATTTGCTGATTTTATTGATTTACCCATCACTCAGTGATCTGTAGAGGCTAGATGGTTGAAAAAATTCTAAGGGCAACGTTGCCTGGACCTTCTTAAATGAATTTTCCCAGGAAAATGTAGCAAATAAAAGTTATAGACATATATGTATGTAGTGTATACATAATGTTTAATGAAAATCGTTGAAACTAACCATAAAAATGGTGGTTGCTGAGAGGGGGATGTGAATATTTACTGGGAATTATTTCACTTGCTAAAGATTGGGATTCAGGTAGAGGGGTAATAAGAATGAGTTCTTGAACTGTACATTTATTTCCGTCACTACACGGAAATTACAGTGATAACCCGATTTCTGGTCTTCAGCGGGCAACATTGTTGTACAACGCACTGGTAATGGCGTGAATAGTGATGTAGATTACATGCAAATCCTAGGTACTGGCGTCTGAAGCTGTGGATCAGCGTCCGAACGCGCCCTACGAATCAGCTTCCAATCAATGGAGGACCAGCTCTAAAGAAAGAATAGAGCAATATTAATAAAAGAAAAAATACCTTTATGAATCACTACAAAAAATAAATAATGTATTTAAAATGCAATAATGTCTTGTAATAAGTTGAACAACTCCAATTAAGGATCATATGATAAACTTATACACCATTGAAATAGGTGCTGGCAGGAGTTAATGTAGCACATGCAAAAAGAGTTTAGATAACCAAAAGAAATACCTGGACGTGAATATTCCCAATGCACTAGAAGTGAAATAACAGTGCTATATCTAGAATGTCCACACCGTTGAGTAAGGCTATTAAATTCAACTGGTTCTAGTTCCTTAAATGAGTTAACATAAGACATTAAATAATGAAACACACTGCACTTGAAGTTGCCAGTGATACAAATTGGATCGTTCCAATTGAGTTGATGATTACAGTAATGTATGCAATGCTTCTTTAAGGTTGCCAAGTCCTCAGCTACTGAAGCAAGAATGTTAAAGTAGATATTGGCAATAATAATAATAAAATTAGAGGAAATTAGGATGGAAAAGGACCAAATAACTGTGTTTACCACCAGCCTTGGCGTCCCAACCTGATAACGAATTAAGTTCCAGTAATCCCTCTTGAAGGTGCTTGTGACGAGATGTCTTCAATACAATAATTAGATTCAGTTGTAAGAATTAGCTGCTTTGTAGTATTCAAGATGGTGTCAGTGGTCAGGAGCAAAAACAACTAGTACGGTAAGACTTGGCACTTGAAACAGAACTAAACTCACAGAGGTGGACCCCTGTAAGTGCAAGCAGCGCTTACTAGATCAGACATGTTAGACAACATGATCCTTTAATCAATGCAGTATTGTGCAAGGCACTAATATAACGTATTATAAAACGAATAAGAAAATAGGGGGAATTCTCATGTACATAGAATATTAAGAAATACGACTGGACAACCGCGTGACCAGTCAGATTTCAAACACAGTAAGGGGGGCTCCCACAACTAATTGTCCCCGCCGTTATCAATTCGCGTAGAAATAACGCGACAGGGGATATATCTGGGAATGATATATCCACAAGAGGAACCAGAAAATAGGGGTCCATAGTTGCCCCCTAGAAAACCAGTTTTCCTAAAAAAAAATGCTTCCAATTATAATTATAGGTATTTGTGTGTCTTTCGGCCTTACGAATAAAAATTATCTTAAATTTCTGCGGCCTTAAAGGTATTATGTTATCACCTATTACTTATTTTTTCTTACTCCTAGTAAGAGGTGTCAAATTTTCATAATTTGACCACGGAAATACTTGTTTCGAGCTCCCCTTGAGTACATACAAATTGTTTATAGCAAATGCCTGTTCGTATGTGTGTGTGTGTGTGTGTGTGAGAGAGTTCGTTTATGTGGATCTGTGTGCTTTTGAATAAAATATCTCATAAACGAAAAATCGATAGGATGCTGAGACTTAGTATTAAGTTTAAATACTACCACCATATCTGACACGTAAGTTTCTGGAAAAATCCATAAACACAAACTGGAACTTTACTTGAAGGATTTTTTTTTCATTTTCGTGATTTTCTCAAAAACCGCTCCAACGATTTTCTTAAAACTTCGTCTACTATCTACAAACATAAATCTCTATTACACATATTTTACAAATTTTCCAAAGAAAAGTAATTGTTGAGATTCTGGGGTGAACAGTAGCGTTAAGAATTCCTTTAAAGTACTACTTCAATACATTGTACAGTTCTGCCGCCTAGATAGTATTAATATACATTAGAATCATTGTAGACTTTCAAATTTGAAGAAAGTTGGTTATTCGAAAGTGTTTTTCGAAACAATAGGTTTTTCATTTTTTGGGGGAATTTTCTACCAAATTTCTTTTCTTTAATCTTGGAATACCAACTACACAGATATAAATGTATCACCTTTATTTGTTATATTTTTTTGAAAAATTTTGTTTTTTTAGCGGTTCTGAGGAATCTGAGTAAATATAAATCAAATGTATTTGTTCAATATTATTGGCGCTTTTTTACAATATAACCTCAGTCGCCTCAGTTGGTTGGTTAGTATCCCCCCCCCCCACCATTTTTATATTTGTGTTTTAAGACAACTGAGAAAAATTTGAAATTTAAACAAAATTCACCATTTTATATATAACTGTATTGAGAGACGGAAGAGAAAGTCGGGTGAGGTGTGTAACATTGATCGAGACTAGATATTTTTTGATTGGTGATCTGGCTAGTCGTGTATTAACTTAAAATTTACGAAAAAAATTTAAGTTAATTGACAATAAATTTGAGGATATTTGAAAATTACTGATTTTCTGAATCTGATATCCACTTTATAACATTATAATTTAAAATAAATCGCAAAATGCGTATAATAAAATGATTCATGTTTGTTGTGGCTGGATCCGCAGAGCTGGAAAGCATCAGAGAAATTTTTCGTGATAGCCTGCTTCTTTTTGTATGGCATCGACCAGTTTCGTGCGTACGCCCATCATCAGGATGTTTTTGTCAAAACAGTACGATAACATAGACTTGCACAGTGCAAATAACGAGAGTGTATCAACTAAATATGTTCTGCACAAGTCTATGTTATCACACAGTGTTTTGGACAAAAACATCCTGATGATGGGCAAACGCCCGAAATCGGTCGATGACCACACAAAAAGTAGCAGGCTATCACGAAAAATATCTCTGATACAAAATTTCCATTTTTTAAATTGTTCTGCATATTTAAGATTTTTTTTTCTTTCGTAATAGCCTGTTTCATTTTATTGTCAACGACTAGTTTTGAATGTTCATCTTAAATCTTCAGGATGTTTGCTTAAACTTAAACTGTGTAATGTCAAAAGAAGCAGCAGACAAAATATTGAACACATTGGTATACCATGTGTCTTGTTATCAAGAAGTCTTTTCAATTTAAGGGAAGACCACTTTTTCTTGAAAAAAATGTGTTAATTGATTATTGTCTACAACCTCAGAATTTTAGCAGCATATTTATTTTTTATATACTATAGCTTATAGTATCATTTTTCTAGAGAACCGTGCTAGATCCTGAAGTGGCATTTATGATAGAAGAGTAATGTCACCTTAACCCGCTTTTTACTGAATTTCCCAGAAAAATGTTTCAAATAAAAGAGATAAATCTTATTGAATAAAGTATTTCCGGTTGAAGGTAACTTCCCAGATGGTACCCATGGTATACCAAACGGAATTTCAAGTTTCAACTTCCAGTGATTGTTTCTTTTTTGTGCTATGGTTTTCACATATATATACACAAACATAAAAAAATCTCCTGAACACCATTTTTCAGGGTAGGGAACCTCCAAAACTGGAGTTATCCAGTCAAAACTCTATTTCACACGATCGCAATAATTCACCTTATCAGCAATAAGAGAAAGTAAAAAATCTTTGAATATTTTAACATTTCATCAAAATACTTTGAGATAAAATTATATAAATCGTTCATACAGCCTCAGTTTATACCATTTACACTTTACATAAACATTAATACATAATACTGGTTCTTTTTCATCATTCGTCACCGGCACACAGCCTCATGTGTATGTCTTCATTGAAATAATGACTATCTGTCAGAATACTATTCTTTGTCTAATGCCAGCCGCAGCCATTGTTCTAGGTGAAGTTCTTTTTAAAACAATCCATAAATCTCGTCCAGCTGGATGAAAAGGATCATATTCCCATCCTCTCAACTATCTTTTACTACAAGTCTTTTATCTATTTAGTAGACAGTTCTGATCACGCATGTATAAGCATACTAGAAACACTTAAGCGAACATTCTCATTAGATAGTACTCATGTGTTAATCAAGTCCCATGTATAAATATATCATAAGTACCTTTACACTCTTTATAACAGTCTTATGATGAATCCATTATAGTTTATAAATATACGGCCGTTTAAAATTGTTATATTGTAGAATGAATTTGATTTCATTATTCATTAATTATTTAATGGATTTTTTTGTTGTCAGTAATTACAAAGATTAACAATAATAAATTATTATTACTATAAAATCAGCCATCAATATTAACAAATATCTAAATTTCATTTAACGACCAAGTAATAATTTAAACTTCAATTTGCAATAAATAAAATACTAGAATTTCAGTGTTTATGTAACGATTAAATGCTTATAAACAATAGAAGATATAATTACTTTTTTTAAACCATTAAAAAAAATTAAACTATTAAAGTAGTTTCCAAAGCTCGTAATGAAGTATACCATAGGTACACCAAACGCAGAGCCATAAAAGAGAAATACTTTTTCTAGAGTATACTTTCTTTGACTATTAATGTATAGAACCTTCTCATTATTATTGTTAAACTTTGATTTATTTAAGACACGATAACATCTGTGGTCATCGGCGCCCGAATTCTTCTCAATGCAATGTCCCAGCCTGGATGCAGTGTTCTTTCATTATAAGCAGTACTGTCAAAAATCAGACAGTGAAATAAAGAGGCTCCAAAGTCGAGAAACTCTAAGGGCAGCTTATCGAATCCCTTTTATTATTATTGTTTTCCTTTTAAAATCTCAGCTTCCTTTGCTAATTAGTAAGTTGAAGTACGGGTTAAACCAAGCACTCCAACTTTTAGAATTACTGGTCCAAAAACTTATTGATAATCCTGATAGTGTTCAATGATATAGCCTTCTGCAGGACAATAGAGAGATTTTTGGGCAGATTGAGCGCTTCCACATCCCAAAAAATGCTCTTTATTGTTATTATTTTAGTCGTGACAAAATTTGTGGTTATTGAAACCCAGGGCCATCTCAATGCACTCGGGCAATGTTCGCTCGTTATAGACTGCGTTGCCATTATGAGTTGAACGCTTCTAGGAAGAGAGAATTTAAGGGCAGCATTACCATAAACTAGAACTTGGGACATTGACATGAAAATGATAAATACTCAGATCTAAAAAAGTCTGAGTATTATAGAAAACTGCAATCAAATATACTGCTGTTTCTCTAATGCTGAAGCAATCAGATCTGTAACCCGGTGACATTGCTGTATTGTACTATGATGAGTTTTCCTAAAACGAAATTGATGATAGGCCACAACATCAAGCTTCTCAAAAATGGGGTTGATACGTTTCAGTAATAGTTTTTTAAGAACTTATGTGCAGGTTTACCTAGTTTCGAAATCATCCGTATCACTAAATTTTTTGTGATTATGGAAAGTATGTAGTACGAAGAACTGAGTTGTTTATTTAGGTGGAATAGATGGGAGCTTTTTAAGGAAGATGTCGAAGAACTTCAGAAATAATGAGGTCATAGGCAGAAGATAACTGTTGGAGTAAACGCTTTTGGTGGTAATGAGTGCGGAAGAAGTACGTCCAGTTATCATTCTCTTTGTCGTTTGAAAGCCAGTTGTTAGATCACGGTAAGATGTAAAGCTGTTAGTCAGGTGTTGAGCAAAGAATGTGCTTTTGTCCTCGTCTGCATTTGCCCAAGTTCCGTCGTCTTGTCTTAGTGGAGAAGTTATATAATTATATGCTAATAATCGGCGTGTAGCTGTCCAGAGAGATTTACAGTTTGTGTAATGTTTTTGTAGAATAGGCGTCGTATTTTTACGTCCTCAGTGTATGTAAGTTTCCGTTTCAGCTGTCTTGAAAGTCTAGTTTAACTTGTTTTGTCACTGTCCTTTGTGCCTTCTCTTTTTTCTGCTCAGTAATCGTATTTGAACAGGAATTCGTCTTTGGATGTGAGTGATTTGTAGATTCCCAGTCAGAAGTCTCTATAGCGTTAGATAGGGATAAGTTAAGTTTATTCTCTAACAAAGTCCTTACAAATTCCCAGTTACTGAGCTATGAGAAATATATTCGAGTAGGAATGTTTTAGTATCGCAGTTAGGATATTTCGCACGAGTCCTGGACCTCCGCGAGCGAGTCCAGCGTGCGTTCCCAGTGACAACTGCCGGCCTCCGAACAGTGTTCTCCCGTTACAAATGGCATTGTCTGTCACTGGATAGAGAGTTGTAGAGGCTCCTAGGTATAGAAAGAAAATCTAAGGCAGCTACCGGGAGCTCAGCGTTGCAAGTCCACTGCGCTACCACCACAGCTAATATCGCCCCTTCCATTATTATTACTGTAGTTGTTGTTGTTGTTGTTGTTGTTGTTGTTGTTGTTGTTGTTGTTGTTGTTGTTGTTGTTGTTGTTGTTGTTGTTGTTGTTGAAATATCCTAATTAAAAGTTCAAGAGTCAGCTCTCCAAAAAGGAAGTAACAAAAGCATCTTACTTATATTTACCGGCATCCTACTTTTCACGACAGTTCCTTCCAAAGATTCCATTTCCCTACATTTCCGCAATTTTATATTAATTTCTCTTTCTTCTATTATTTTTCAAATTCTGAAATCGTAGTAATTCTTTATTTTTATGACGATCCACTACTATTTCTGAAGCATCTCCTCTAAAAGTCCATTTCCACTATCCTAATTTTTGAAAAAAAAAGCTATGACCACATAACTCAAGATTTCCTTCCCAAAAGTGTAAACAATTCTCTAAATTTCTTCTACGTTAAAAAAAAAAATCATGTAGCTGAAGTTGATAAATTAGGATTAAAAATGAGTAAGCCTTGTATGTCACCCTAAAGTTACTATTAGTATGATTTTAATTACTTGAGGGACGAAGCTCAGTGGTCGCGCACCGGACTCCCATGTTGGTCCCGGTGTCTTCGAGATAAATTTTCTTTTCCTAGGAATCTCCAGAGTTCACTGTCCCATTATGGGTAGTGACGTCTTTAAAGAAAGAAGACTGCTCAGAGGCGGCAGTGCACTAAGGCTTCCCTAAAAAAATCTGAATTAGCACTACAGAAAAGTGAAAGAAAGTATTATAATACTATTATCATAGCAGAAAATTTAATCTTACAAACAACTAATTCACCTTTTAATAAAATATAACTTTTATACATGTTTATAACTGTATCAGCGGGGTAGAAAGATATTGTAGTTGAAGCGTATTGCATATAGATGTCTCTTCAACATCGGGAGGAAAATGATAAATGATACTATATGTAGATCGTCAATTTTTTTTCGTCACCGTTGCCACAGCTACACCATCAACCGCTTTCAACAGTGATCTGCAAAGAAATAAACCATTGTCATCATCACTTTTTTTCCCTTCTTCCCCTTTCAAGCGTACACAATCTGACTCTCTTACTCATTCTTTAGTATCGAGCAGAGATAGGCGCAAGAAAGGAAGATGGTCTAGCCATCACAGCCCAAGCTCTGATAAACACGCCTCAACAGGCTTACAAAAGGGGTTGTCTCCGGAGAAATATATATTCAATTTGTGCCCGTGTGTCAAGGAAGAAGAAGAAGAAGACAACTATGGAGTATGGAGTTGTAGTGGAAAAGCAGTAAGCTGGTGGTAGTGTGAGGTTGCTTGCTTCACAAGTGATAGCTATTGATCGATTTCACCTCAAAAATGTCAGTGACAAATCTGATGTTGGCCAGTCATTACTAAAATATGTTGGCATAGTATTTCTTTCTTGTAACAAAACTGATTTCATTTTTAAATTAACTCATTTAAATACACAAAGTCATTTTCAACTCAAAATTGTCAAAGTAATTTTCTTTACTTATAAAATGTATTCATAAGTTATTTTTGTTTATTAGTTTTGCTCACGTTGAGTTCAAATCAATGTTCTTTGTCAGACAACATTATTTCATATAAAACTGTAATCATTAGTGTTTTGTTCAGTTTTTATTCTTTTTCATTGTGTGTTCACCCATTTAAATAGATCACACTTGCTAAAACCTCTGAATGCTGTGATTTCTCATGTCCACTCCAATTCTCGTGCGTAGTTTTACATACTTATGTTGTGTATAATATATAAAGTATAAAGAAAACCTTTGGAATGTTTTGAGAAAATTTGGAAACACTATCATTCAGTAAAGTCGTATTTCCGGTTGATGGATTTTCCCCCAAAACCTCCATGCCAGATGTTGTGGTAGCATCTAAATAGAATACTAAGTGTGTGAGCTTCCTCAGATTTTTCGACATTTTTGATATTTGCACATTTTTCGGGATATTTTGATTTGCCATAGCACGAGAGAGAGAGAATATGCGTGATTTTTTTGTTTTATGAACTATTAGTTTTTTACCTAGTGAAGTGTATGTGTCATTGCTTAAGTGTTAAATTTTATTAAAGTTAGTTTTGTTTTGTTACTGAATGCTACGAATGAACTGGAAGACAATAATGTAAACAGTTTCGTTCTTCAAAAGACTTTTAATTTCACAGGTTTTTGTTCTTACTAACTCTAAGTGTCGCATACTATTCCTAATCAAACAATAATGGCCGACTACTCTGTAAATTTCCTGACCTTTCAAACTTTTCCGTTACTCTTCAAAATTTCTCGCTATGTACAAATATTTATATATTTAACGATCTCTCTTCGGGCCACAGTCTTCTGCTTTTTACTCTTAACTGCGATACTAAAACATTCCTCCTCGAATATATCTCTCACAGCTCAGTAACTGAGAATTTGTAAGGACTTTGTTAGAGAATAAACTTAACTTATCCCTATCTAACGCTATAGAGACTTCTGACTGGGAATCTACAAATCACTCACATCCAAAGACGAATTCCTGTTCAAATACGATTACTGAGCAGAAAAAAGAGAAGGCACAAAGGACACGTTACCCTAGTGACAAAACAAGTTATACTAGAGTTTCAAGACAGCTGAAACGGAAACTTACATACACTGAGGACGTAAAAATACGACGCCTATTCTACAAAAACATTACACAAACTGTAAATCTCTCTGGACAGCTACACGCCGATTATTAGCATATAATTATATAACTTCTCCACTAAGACAAGACGACGGAACTTGGGCAAATACAGACGAGGACAAAAGCCACATTCTTTGCTCAACACCTGACTAACAGCCTTACATCTTACCGTGATCTAACAACTGGCTTTCAAACGACAGAGAGAATGATAACTGGACGTACTTCTTCCGCACTCATTACCACCAAAAGCGTTTACTCCAACAGTTATCTTCTGCCTATGACCTCATTATTTCTGAAGTTCTTCGACATCTTCCTTAAAAAGCTCCCATCTATTCCACCTAAATAAACAACTCAGTTCTTCGTACTACATACTTTCCATAATCACAACAAATTTAGTGATACGGATGATTTCGAAACTAGGTAAACCTGCACATAAGTTCTTAAAAAACTATTACTGAAACGTATCAACCCCATTTTTGAGAAGCTTGATGTTGTGGCCTATCATCAATTTGGTTTTAGGAAAAATCATCCTAGTACAATACAGCAATATGTCACCGGGTTACAGATCTGATTGCTTCAGCATTAGAGAAACAGCAATATATTTGATTGCAGTTTTCTATAATACTCAGACTTTTTTAGATCTAATAATTTTCATGTCAATGTTTAGAATAATCTCCCTAAAAAATAAAAACTTCGAGATTTTCAAAAATTAAGAATTGTGTATGTTAATTGGATCAACGCGACTTTATGTAATATGTTATTGACTTAATCGTAACATCTATTCATTGTTAGGGTTAGGTAAAATTTTCATATTTATATTTTTAATAAAGTTGATGGGATGAAAGACTACATTAAAAGAACATCACTGGACGAAATTAAGACAGAAGTAGGCGAAACTTGAGTGAAACCATATTGTATTAACAAACAACAATAAAGCTGCATTGTGCTTCCCTGTCTGAAGATTATCTTTTCTTTACAGAAGAGGATATAACACACGTTTAATGAGATTATTTGTCGTTAGTGTATAGAAGACATTGGATGGTCATGCTTTTGAGTGTATGGCGTGAAAAACAGACAATGTCCACTATAAGCAGTTGTGAAGTGGAAGAAAATAGAATGTGCGGGGAACCACAACGAGGAGTAAGGAGTGCCTAATGGTACAATCTTTGGGACCACTCCTATACTTGGACTCCTTTGTACTTGTCAAATATAACTACCCTTACTGTTCCTAACAACACTACCTCACTTGATTTAACTCATACTGTTATTCTCACAAAGTTTATGGGGTCATCCAATCGTAGGTACCATTTTTTTTCCTCCTTAAATTAAATAGTTCGTTCAAAATAAATTGAAACGATTTATTGCTTTATGTCTTGTATTAATAATAATCTATGGATAATAATACGTTTATTTAATGGAAATATTCAAGTTACACTAGAAATCATTTCATTGATATTTATAACTAGCTCCCGGGTTTACTTAGAAGGTGAGAATAGCAACAGATCAATGACTGAATTGTTGAGCCAAATATTAATGTTTAAACTCTACAGAATAGTCTTTTCCATATTCATATCAATAATTAAGATTTTCAAAGTAAGATTCACGAATCGAAAATGCCTTTATTTTCTTTTTAATTTACATTGTTCTAAAGTGCTATTAATACTATTGATGGCAATAAAAATGAAGCGAATAAAAGGCTTATCAAGGGAGAGGTCCCAACACTTGTTAGTGTAGCAATTAACTCGTCTTCGAGTATTACGAAAAATTATGGGTTAATGGAATTTCTTGTAGTAGATTTTTGCACACTCACTTCAAGAATTTTAAGAATTGTTTGGAAAGTATGAATGGAAAAATAGAACATAGCATAGATAGTAGTTCTAAAGACATTTGGAATGAGTGGTTACCTGGAGATTACAATCATGGACTAAGCCTTCTGGTTCTGTTCTTTGTGTCCAGATTGTATGAATGAACTCATTAAAATTATGAGTTGTATCAATAGTTCAATAATCTGTACAGACTTTTGTATATGTTTAGTTCCTTTCTTAGTAGTGTATTGGAATCAGATGTCTTGAATAGGGAGTAGAAGTGAAGAATAGGTGGATGTTAGTTAGAGAGTTGTTACTCGCAATACGAACTACTGAATTTACGAAAATAGACCATATTTTAACAATAATTTAAAGTGTTTGAAATAATAACTGCAATTAATTTAAAATGATTGAAATAGTAACAAAGATGCACAACTGTAAATGATTATGAATAATAATAAATATATGTTTAAACCTTGAATAGGGACGCGCTCGCGAAGTGTGAAACTTAACTGCTTGAACTGACGTGAACTGATGTCTGAACGTTGAATACTGATTTGATACTGATGTAGACTGGTATAATAATGATGTATGAATCCCCTCTTCCAGTGGAACGACGTTTATATTGGTATCACTCACACATTGACAGGTGTGTAAGTACTTGCCACACTAAGACATCTCTTGCAGTATTGTTGACCCTAGGTCTTGAATAGGTCAGTGACCAGGGTGAGTTAGGTCAGTGACCAGGGTGGCGACACATGGTGGCCAGTCGGTGATTATCAAAGACTGTTTGTTAATAGATGGTAGCCAGGTGGCCTTTTGAGTGTTCGTTGACCCTTGTATTAAGGGAATACCAGCCAGGTGGCTTCTGTACACTGGCCGTATAATGACCCCTGTTTGAAAGGGTTTTAGCTGTGTTTCTTTAGCGGCGTTCCTTTGACCGTGTGTTGACCCTTGTTTGAAAGAGTTTTTGTTTGCCGCGGTTCTTGACCTGAAGATAGCGGCTGGCTGGAAACACTAGTTATAATTTTTAGATTTATAATTTAAAAATTATATCTTTTTCTTCTTGCTATCACATTAAATCACTCCCCCCCCCATTGCTATCACATTACAGTAGGAAGGGATTACTTCAGTGACAGCGCGCTGGACTCCCACACGGAAGTGCCAGGGTTGAGTCCAGTGCTCTCCTTAGAGTCCACTTCCTTCCTCAGAGTATCCACATCGCACTGCTCAGGATAGGCAGCGTTGCCTGTAACGAGAGTACACTGTCCAAAGGCCAGGCAATGAATTAAGAAGGCTTTGCGCGGCAATGACCGTTGATATTGACGCGCCTTTATACCAAATAAAAAAGTCCCAATGCTTTAAATTTGATTTATGGGCAAATTCATCTTCTGAATAAAGTCTTTTCTATAATTCAGGTATATAATAAAAAAATGTTATTGTTTAATTAAATGTATTAAAAAAAAAAAGCTGGTCATTTGTTATATAATTGTATTAACAGGAGTAAGAGGAAGTAGTGTAGTCGTTTCCCCACTAGATTTGTTTGTTTAATTATGAGAGAGAAGCCATTTTTATCTATGGCTTACTTTATTCGTTGGAAACAAATCATTAGAAATAAATGTATATTTACTGGAGAAGTATCTTTTTGATTTTTATTAATGATTTAAATTATAAATAAATGTTAAACGGTTAAAAAAAAATAAATAATATAACATGATTCTAATATCTGAAAACTTATTAAAGAAATTGTTATTACACATTAAAAAGTAACAAATTAAATTAAATCACAAAATTGGATCAGTTTACCATTTCGATTATTTTTGTAAAAAAGAAAAGATTCCGTGAAGATTCAGCAATATTTACTGAAATGGCAAATAGAGAAACTCACGCTGGCTAACAATGTTCATGGGGAAAGTTACATGAGAGTGTTTTCATTTTTTAAAAACACATATAGTACATATATAACCTTTGCAAAGACAATTATACGGTTAGGTTATAAATAAAAAGAAATCAAACATTTTTAAACCCAGCATATCATACATGTCAATAGAATTCATTCTGTATATTTGAGTATACATACAATTCTGTTCAATGTTCCCCAAGTATTGCCTTTTCTCCCAAACCTCTCTCGTCCACCTCCAGTTCATCTATATAGTACTGCGAATGGACAGAAAGGATTGTGTGAAATGTTGACATAAATCATTTACAGGGGGCCTAACGGAGGTTGTGTATTTACACTCTGCTGAAAGAGACTCCAAAACTGTTGATTTTTTTCGGCGTATTAATTGGACAAGAAGAGTGATAAACAAATATAACTTAGTCGGTCGCGCGGCTTAGCCGTTTGAGTTTTATGGCACGAAAGTATACACTAAATAAATCTTCCACATTCATTGAATTTTGTTACAAAATTTTAAATAAATATTGATCGAAATAGAATCTCATCTTTTACTCTTTTTTTTATTCTTATCACTTTATATCTAAGTTAAAAGTAAAATATTTTAAATTTATTTATGGTAAATATATTTATAAACTGAATGTACAATTATTTTTTAATCCCATTTATGTATATTTATTATTTATATAGATGAAACACATAACTATTATTGTTTTAATTATGAATTTGGATTCCTTGGCTACCTTAATAAGGTAGCCTATAAAAGTTTGTCTCACTGCCTAATTAAATGACTTCATGAACCACGCCTGCACTAATAAAAATAATCTGTCAGAATATGGGCTTAGATTTCGCGCAATCATGGACTGGAGCCATTATTTATTTTAACATTCTTGTTACGAAATATTTGATGAGAGTTCAAAAATATATTTATTCCCCTGTATTTATTAGTAACAAGCTATGATATTGAATACATAATTCTGAAGTGTGCCCGAATGTAATGTTGGGAATATGGAACTAATGAATTCAAACTTAACCAAATAATTAACCTCACAATATAAGAATGTTTAAACAAAACAAATAATCTGAAAATAAATCATCTGCCCTCAAGAAGTTGCAGATTTGCATGATCACTAGTAAGTTGCCGACTAGCTTGATCACTAGTAAGTTGCAGAGTTGCTTGGTCATTAGTAAGTTGCAGATTTGTTTGATCACTAGTAATTTGCCGATTTGCTTGATCACTAGTAAGTTGCCGATTTGCTTAATACTAGTAAGTTACAGATTTGCTTGAAGACTAGTAAGTTGCCCATTTGCTTGATCACTAGTAAATTCCATGAAAATTTTAAGAAAAACAAATTTCTTTGCAACTTGGATAATCGCTAAATTTAATTAACTTGCAGGATTTCCAAATAATGAAAATATATTAGTTTTCTTATTATATTAAGAGTATTTATCACCATTTTTATTCTAAATGATATTTTTTTCTAGAACAGTTAAAACCAAGAAGAGATCTGGGAACTGGAATGCCAGGGGTTCGAATCCAGAGAGTGCTGCTCTTAGATTTCACTTGGTAGAAGCATCTACTACTCACTATCCAGGGCCAGTGGGCAGGGTCATATCTAATGGAAAATGCTCTTGCCAACACTCCACACTCGTACGAATAACCATCGTTGTTGAAGCGCCATTAAAAAGATAAAAACTACAGTTTATCAATACTGCGATAGAATCGCTTAAATGTGTCAATATTATTTAAGTAAAATATAGCAAAAGGAAAGTTATGTGTTGTAAATAAAATAAGTAAGAAAAATAAAAGTAAAATGTTTTTAATTATTAAATTAAATGTTTATTTCTTAGCAGACCATGTGCGGTACCTTGGACTGTACCTGGACGAGCGACCTACTTGGAATTCACACACAATACTTAAACGCAATTAAATAATAGATACAAGCTCCCACAGAGACTACTCGACCAACGGTCAAAACTAACACTCTACAAAAAAAAACGACTGTATCTATCTCTTTTGGCTCCCATATGGACTTACGGACTCGAACTTTACGAAACTGCAAAACGATCTAACATTAACAAAATACGGACCCTACAATCTAAGATACTCCGACATATCCTAAACGCACCTTTTTTTTGTCAGTAATCTAACTATCCACAATGACCTCAAAATTGCATTCGTTTCGGAAGTTGCCAAAATTCGTTAAATAGCTTCCATCAAAAACTCCTATCATATTCTAACCCTTTAGCTACAAATTTATCTTCAGCGACACTTTCTTCTAATCCTCACAGACGGCTGTGGCGCCGCTGGCCACGTGACCAATTGGTCGACTAGTGATGGTTATCACTGACTGACCATCATTCACAACTATCACGCCCTTTGTATATTGTTCATATATCATATTTACTTGTTGTTCCTTACAAAACAGTTGCACATATTCAATAAAAAAGTTATAAAAAAAGAATGTATTTACTATTAAAAATTTTACATATCAGTACATAATACATAAGATTCCAACATTAACTTAATCTTTTGTAATCTTTCTGAAAGTAACTTTCTTGAATGGTTGTATAGTGGATATTTATGGAAGCAGGACAGTCAGAGATAAGTTACACTTATTGAACATTAAGTATATTATACAAGAATAAAGTGCAAGGACTTTATACTGTATAAATTAGAGAAATGTGTGGTAGCGTTGCTAGAGAGAGTGATAGACAGACTGTAAAGTGAAGATGTCTGATGATTGTTGAACGATGGTCGTTGAATGAGACTTCAATAAGAGCGAGTATAAGAGAGAGTTGGCCTTGTATGTGAAGCTCATCTTCCCCTATTCCCCTTAACTTCTCCTTCCAATATCGTCAGATGTGATCCCTCTTAGCTGCAGCTAGAACTTTTAGTAGAGAGACATTTCAAGCCTTTTGTGACGTGCAGCTTGGAGGCGGTGCCTTATAATCTTATAATCGGTAGCATAAAATACGTCACGGCGATCCATTACAGTTGATCCTACAGACGATCACAGACATCCTACAAGAAGTTATCAAAACCCGTTATAATGAATTCCATACATCTTTATCCTAATCCTCTTGACCGTCGTCTTTTGAGCCGAACCCTCCCTGGCAATCCTCCTCGACACCTGAAACGTCGGCCATGAGATTTATTTGAGCATAGAGAGTTAATAGATATTAAAAACAATAAGAGAAAATAATATTTATTAGGAGCATCACTACCGGCTTTTCTTCTTTCCTATTTACTTTGTTCTTATTCATTCACACGCATTTACTTAGGGCACTTATACTATTGTAGTGGTCTTAGTGAACCACTGAACCCCCACCACTCAACCACTCTAGCGGAGAGAAACAGCCCCTCTCGCACAGAGAGGAGAGGCTCGGCGAGTGTATATATATATACGAGAGAGACAGTCAGAGGGTGATTCTGTTCAATTCAGTCTTACACGTCAGACATCATTCTGTTAATTCACACTCCGTACATATCGTTTAGCCACGTCAGTCTGTCAGTTCAGTTAGGTTCTAAACTCTAAAGTGTAAAGTCCCTGGCAGTCAGTTATATATATACACATATCAATTATATATCTTAAACCAAATCTTAAGGTGTTTATCTTTCATCATCAACAACCAACATCTCCTTACACTATTCTAAGTAAACTTAAAAAATAATAACTCTTAGAAATTAAAACTACATTTTGAGCCACTAAGTTTAATGAAATAATGTTAAGTGTGACATTCAAGTGTTTAGACAAACAAAGTTATATAAATTCCATATTTTAATATTTAGTCAAATATTTAGTTTAACATTAAGTCAACTTCCATATTTTAATATTTAGATGAAATCGTTAAAATAAATAATTATTAAGATTAAAATTTAAGTTTATAAATTAAGTTTATGTTTTAAATTTTTTTAAATAAAATACCAAGAAATTAAACTTCAGAATACACATAATAATACTGTCAAATATTTACACTCATTAAATAATCTACAACTTCTTTTAAGTAACTTTCTCTGATTTCATTAAGTATAAAAACAAATTGCATAAAACCACAATGTGCTATAAATATATCCGCTTTATCTTTTCAAACACTCGTTTATATATCTACTCAATACTCAATACCTACACAATTACGTTTATATACTTTTTCAAATACGCGTTTATATACTTAAATAATTAAATTTATTTATTTTTTTATTTGTTAAAGTGATATTATATTATTAGGGATTTCTTTTGTTCTTTGTACTTTTATATCTAAATTTTAATTCGTTTATATTTCAGTTTCTTAAACAACATTCTTTAAAAACCTAATGTTGGAGATTGTAAGAAAATAAAAAGTCAAGGAAAGCATTCTTTTTCATCTGACCTGCCTAGCAGAAACATTTAGTTCAAATATTAACCCCTAGAGAAGGAAGGGGGATGCATTTTTATAGCCAGAAGGTCGAGTTACTATGAACTGTGCTAAGGAAAAAAAGAGGTATATACGTACGCGCCCATTTGCCTAATGGCCTAGGTCTTGGCTTCTATAAATCCAAGGGAGTACGTCACACAGTAGTGGGCCGCCGTCTGTAGGGTTTGCTTGTTCTATTCTGCTACAGTCAAGCCGGGTTTCTCTTCTTCCTTTTTCTCTCTCTCTCTCTGTTGCTTTCTTTTCTCATCCATCTTTAGGATAAATCATTTTTATACGACCGAGGAGTGCCTGGATACTGCATCATAAGATAAATACAAATAAGGATACACTGAAGTTTGTATTCTTTCTCTATATGAAGCCTAGCATGTTGTGGATTCCACTCACGTGAGGCTAACCACCAACTCAACTTATCCCTACCACCTTTTTTTTATATATATATATATATATATATTTATATATGCGTATATGTATATTATGTATTACTACCCCATCGTTGAGGGACATGTTCAAGTACCTACTATTCAAATGGACCAAACTCGAATGTTTTTCACATTCAAATTTATATTATCCAGTTTTTATCCATTTTATTTTTAGTATTACATAAAAATAAGAATTGATAGCACTTAGATGTAATGGACAATAAATAACTGGCCTTTAAGTGCATTGTCTTTACTTTTTTTTTTGCATTTATACGAGCCAAAACATGACTGTACTGCCGCAATCAAATCATTACACATCATTTACATTGCAAAAAAAAAATAAAATGTTGGCAACTTGTTTTGCAAAAAAGGAATATTTAAATTCAAGATATTAAAAGTAAAAAACAGGTTGTCACTTTCAATTAAACATATTTTAAGATTTCGATGAAATTGCTAAAATATATTTTATAATATTAAAATAGAGTAGAATTCTTAAAATAAACTTTTGTTTTCAATATTTTAAAATCAAATTAACAATAATTAACAACCATACAAAATGTTTGCTTTACTTTAACCTATTGTTTACAATATTTACAGGTGTATAACCAATTTAAACTCTTTCAGTGTTTTATTGTATCCAGAGGAAGCTTCTATATAAAATCTAATCAAACACTAATTATTTTTTATATAATTTACTAAACACTGAGCTATATACGTACATACCGCTATATATGGTAACAATAAATTGCAGGCTAATCAACCAATTACTACGCCTTCTGTAATCAACATTGTTATTCTTCAAATAAAAGTAAAAGTTGCAAAAAAATAAAAGGTTTTCAAAATTTTTATTTCTAAAATTATATTATGAAACTTTGAAAAGTTGAAAGAATCCAAACTATTTACGTTGTTAACATTTTCTGATCGTCTAATGAGCCGCATTCAGAAAAGATGTGTGTTCACCTATTCATGCTCACCGCAATAACGTTAAAAATATTATAAAGCCCATATTTGATGTAATGGATGGGCAGGATGAAGTTGAAATAACACACACTGCTGGTATTATACTCACAGTACTATATTTTAACCAACTAGTGAGAGAATGAGTAAATTGGAGAAGTTTAGAGCAGCCGAGCGGACTACCGTTGTAGGGTTGGCTTTTATTAGAACTGTTGCTTGCTGCAACATTGATTATCTAGATTGGCTACCATTTAGAGTACTTTCAGCTCTCTAATAAGGGATTCTTGATAAAGAGTTAAGCGAAGACAAGTTATTATTTCATGGAAGTGATTGCTCCTTATAATTCCTTGAGAATTATATTGTAGACACACTCCTCAATAATTAGTAACCTCTGAATGCCGCTTAGAGATACCTTCTGACTTCTTGACTGCTTGTTGTGGATTCTTCAAATTAGTTACTGACTCTTCCATTGTTGATTTCATACAGACTTAAACTTTCAAATTGCCTGACTTTTATATGCTTTGTTGTAGCTCATGGTGGGAGCCAGACACAGCTATAGAAGAGAGCTTGATACTTGAAAGCCCGTTCGGTACAGGTAGGCATGTTATTAGGGAGACAAAACTTGTTGAATATGAACATATCAGCAACACATACTTTCCAGCCATGCTTTAGTCGATTTTCTCGTCAGAGGGCTTTCGACAGAGGACATCTATGAAAATTATTTCAGCTACTTTAGTGGAAGGGACCACATCTTCTCGGTCCGCCAAATATTGGAAAAGACATACGAGCACAATGTGGACTTGCACCACTTGTTTGTAGATTTTCAGCAAGCCTACGATTCGATCGACAGGAAAGCAATGCTAACAGCTATGAGAAGTTTGGGAATACCTGACAAGTTAGTCAGGTTGATAAAGGTTAGCTTGAATGATACTAACTGTAGGGTTAAGATTCAGAATTCCCTGTCAGAACAGTTTAGAGTAGCCTGCGGCCTCAGGCAGGGTGATCCAGTATCACCCATATTATTCAACCTGGCTTTGGAGTTTGCTATAAGAGCTGTGAGAACCAACCCCGGAGGGCACATCTATAATAGGATGACCCAGCACCTTGCGTATGCGGATGATGTGTTGCTAACAGGACGTACTGTAGGATCATTAGCTGGTATACTCGAAGAATTTGAGAATTCGTCAAAAAAGCTTGGTTTGTTTATGAACGAAAAGAAAACAAAGTACATGAAGACTTCGAGAAACCAAGCAAGAAATCCAGCTAGCGTACAACTGTTTGGGACACGTCTTTCCAGGAACAGACTATTTTAAGTATTTGGGAGCAGTCGTGACATATAAAAATGAAATAGAAGAAGAAATAAAGACTAGGATTGCTGCAGGCAACAGGTGCTTATTTGCTCTGTCTAACGCTCTCCGCTTTAAGGTGTTGTCACGGGATGCCAAAATAACATTATATAAAACGACCATAAAGCCGGTAGTTACATACGCGTGTGAAACCTGGGTATTAACTAAGTCATCTGAGAATGCGCTAGGGGTTTGGGAACGCAAAGTTCTGAGAAAGTTGTTTGGGGCCAAGATAGTGGAGGGACAGTGGCGCTCCAGAACCAATGCGGAATTGTACGAGCTGTATAAAAACGAAAGCATAGTGGCCAGTGTAAAGCAAGCTCGTTTGAGATGGCTGGGTCATGTCGAGAGGATGGAAGAAGAGCGCCTTCCGAAAAGACTCCTGTATGGAAATCCAGGAGGTGTAAGAAAGAAGGGTAGACCTCGTAAGAGATGGCTCGACGATGTCCAGGAGGACCTCTCCGCATTGGGTGTAAGAAGATGGAGAAGAGAAGCGGCTGACAGAGCCGAATGGCAGAAAATTGATAATGAGGCCCTGGTCCATTTTGGACTGTAGTGCCATGGTAGTAGTAGTAGTAGTAGTAGTATATAGAGAAAAAACATTAACTTTTTATTTGTTAATATGATATATATAATCTACATATTGAACACAATCCTTTCTTTATGTTTACCTACTTAAAGTAGTTCTAAGTCCATCTAATTTAATTTTTATTTTATGATTGAAATCTACATTTGCACATTTCTTTTTTTTTTCTTACCAATAATAACTGAATGTATAATCGTTCTAGATTTTCCGAAATCTAATATATAAAGCTTCTTCTTTCAATAATTGATTTGTTTAATTGCACCAATAATTAGTTAGATCCTTTTTTTACATTCTTGCGAGAAACTAGATTTTGTTTTGAATTAACTCTTGTCATCCTTATAGTACTCTTTTAATACTTTGTGGACATCCTAAATATAATTAAGAACAATATAAAGAATATCTAAAATCTCCCTGTCTAAGAGGTATTTTAACTGAAAATTATGAATTCCTTTAAGAAATTTTTGTGGGTGTTTACCAAAAATTTTATATATTGATAAAATAATATCATAAATTTATATATTTAATAGCATATATAATAAATATTATAAATAATATAAACGGCCTAATTCAAAATGGCGCTCTTACTTTGGATCTTGGATTTCTACATTATTCTCTTTTGCATTCATTTTCAACAATGGAATGAATATTCAGAGTTTTCTCTTTATAGTTCGCACTAATTACATGAAACAGTAAATATTATATTAGAAATTTATTGTTTTGCATTTTTGTTGCACAATTAGATAATTTATAAAATACCTACAAAGGAAAAATTAGAAAAAAAAACTTTAACTAAATTTTTCATATAAATAATTAGCTATTGTTAAATA
This sequence comes from Triatoma infestans, assembly GCA_011037195.1. Lineage (NCBI taxonomy): Eukaryota > Metazoa > Arthropoda > Insecta > Hemiptera > Reduviidae > Triatoma > Triatoma infestans. The sequence continues at coordinate 26,458 of JAAEAF010001492.1, read as the reverse complement.
ACTAATCGCAGGTAGAAGTGGAGGTGTGATATATGGGCGTGGTCAACATAATAATTCAAAAGTTCTGATTGGCCTAACGTACCCACACATTTCTCAACTTCTCTTTTATCTGTGATTGGTTAATTATTTGTAGCTAATAATAGTTTATATGAATATTATTTCTAACATAATATTTACTGTTTTATATCATTGGCGAATATATGGACCTGTTAGAGACGGGAAAACCTGGAGAAGGCGCTCCAATGCGGAGCTGGCGTATCTATTCCAGACCGCGGACGTCGTTAAAATAATTAAGTTGAGTAGGTTGCGATGGGCAGGCCATGTAATATGAATGGCCTGTAACGAGGTTCCTAGAAGGATTATGGAAGAAAATGTGCAGCGCACAAGAAGGGTAGGACGCTCCAAGTTGCGATGGGTTGATGAGGTTACCGAGGACTCCAGGGTCATGCTAGGTGCCCGGAATTGGAAGCTGCCGCATTAAACAGAGAGGACTGGCGGAAGCGGATCGAGGACGCCGGGCCCATTGATGGGCTGTAGTGCCGAGCAAGAAGAAGAAGTTTTATATCATTAAGGTGAGTTATATACAAAAAAATCAAAATTTTCATTCAAAAGGGAATACAATTTTCATTTTCATAGAAAAAGAAGGCAAAAGTGAATTACGAAGTAATGCAAAATCCAATAATGAATCGAGGAATCTCGTGATTAGGCGGCAACTCGGGTCAAGCAGCGATCACGGTGTAAGTCTCTTAGGGAAGCCTCCTCGTCTAATCACGAGTAAATATTTTCATTATTTATTAATGATATAGAAGATAGTTTAGATGCTGGAGTTGTGCTGATAGGTTCTAAAAAAATAAAAGTCCTTGCCTATGCAGATGATATTGTGCTTCTTGCTTCGGATTCTAAGGCTCTGCAAAGAATGATTAGGTCACTAGATGAGTATGTTAGTCTGTGGCACTTGAAGATAAACATGAATAAATCAAAAATTATGGTTTTCAGGAATGGAGGAAGACTGGCAAAAAATGAAAAATGGTATTGTCAAAGTGAAGCTGTTGAAGTTGTTAACGAATATAAATATCTTGGCGTGATAATTTCTTCCGAATTAAACTTTACCAAACAATGGAGAAATTGGCTAAAGCAAAGCTTGAGCTTAATATACTATGGGGAAAATTTTATGGAAAATAACTGTATCAATTTTAGTTCTAAGCTAAGAATGTTTAACACAGTCAGTCGCTCCATAATGTGTTATGGAGCTCAGGTTTCGGGAGGAGTATATTGTGAGGAACTAGAGAAATTATTTCGGTTTTTTGTAAAGAAATTATTTAGATTGCCAGTATTTACTCCATCAGCCTTCATATATAAGGAATGTAATTATTTGCCTATATACACTCATACATAAAAATTGCACCTAGATTACATAGTTAAAGTATTCGACATGCCAAACAATAGATACCCTGTCATTGTTGCTACTAATATTATTGCTAAAAACCTGTACTGGTATAAAGATATTGTTAATTTGGTAAACAAACTCAAACTTGCTGTCGAGATTAAATTGGATAATGTTCATGTTTGGAAAAATATTTTTGGCCAGATTCTGAAAAGTGTTAAGGAGGATTTCATTAATTCCTTTTCATATGATTTATATTCGATTTATAAGGAACTGATTTTTGATCTGGGTTCTAATCACTATCTCTACAGTGTTATGCCATTGAACGTTGTGAGATGGATCATTAGAGCTCTGGCAAGCATGCTAAACGTTGGTCAATCCTTGTTGCCATTTCAACATGAAAGACAAGAATGCTGTCATGTATGCGGAAGGATGTTAGCTGACCCAACCTATCATTTTATTGCTCTCTGTGCTAAGTTCAGTGAACAAAGATTGATCTGGTTTGGCAAAGAAACACTTTCAGGGCAAGAAATGTTGGATTACCTAAATTGCAAGCAATGCTTTTCGTTATACAATTATTCTCGAAACATTTCATGTATAAATTTGTAATTATTAATAATTATGTATTCCATAATGTTTCTATGATAAGCAGAATTATTTTTTATATATAAAACTTTTTCTTTTAAACATAATATTTCAAATTTTGGACTCCACCAACGGCTTTAGCCGTGGTTGTTGTCTTTAGAATTAGTTTTCATAATCTTATATTCTTTAGAAGTGCATTATTTAGGTTGTATTTTATATTATTTTATTTTTGTCAGATTGCACTTCTTCTTTTTTTTTGCAATAAAGACTTAATAATAAAAAAATAAAATTATCTGGACAATTTCCGAGCACATGAACCGGCGTATCATTCTCTCCGCTACATTTGTGGCAGAGGGATCCAATACCTCATTCTGAACTTTTGGCAATTCCTGGAACGCCTTTGAGTGGAGCATAATTTGTATTTAATTTAATGGCATTCGTCCATTCCCAGCCTCAGAGCACTTGCTTATTATAGATGTACTTATTAAATTTAGGGGGCTTTCTGAAATGGGAGGCCGTTCATCATCAGTGGATCCTGCATTTCTTCGTCATATTTTTTTACGTTCTTTTTCAACATTGGAATGAAAATTCTGAATTTTTTTTTTTTTTTGTATAGCTCGCACTATTTATATAAAGTAGTAAATATTAAGTTAGAAATAACTTGATTTTTTGCATTCTTTTTTCTTTTTAATTTATATTGCACACTTTAATAATTTATAAAATACCTACGGAGGAGAAATTAGTAATGTAATAAAAAATAATTTTTTATTTTATTTTATTGAAAACTAAATTTTTTTTAAACTATATTATTTCAGACAGAATTCAGAAACGTTTGCTAAAAACTATCTTAGCATCCGCCAAAGATTATTTCAAATTATTCAACATGCAAACAACTCTATGAAATATAATATTCTTTTAAAAAACTTTGAAATATCTATATTATGAAATAGAACATTTCCACTGAAGCGATTAGTGAAGAGAATTTATCTGCTAGCTGCAATTCAAAGCAATGATAAATATCTGCATCAATACTAATGGTATTTCCTCCTCTGGAGTTAAATACAAAAATTAATCATGATTAAAAGTGAATAATAACATGTTATATTTGTAGATGGGTGTGTAATCACCAATAATACTGAGGAGTGCGCGGACGGAATACACAGCAGGATATCTTGTCTTACTAGTTGTATTCTTCACCTGTTTCAACATCATTTGTATTTTATTATTTCTGTTATAAATATTAGCGGCTACTGCCTATTAGAGAATGAACATTACACAAATAGAGAAAGAAAAAAAGTAATATTCAACTTATACAACATATACGTTTTTACTTTTTCTTCTTTTAAATCATTCATTCTTATTTATATGTTTTGTCGTGCAGTTAAGGTTACTTTTTGATACAGTTAGCATTGAATTCTTTCTCCATATCTGTTATGGAAAAACATATCTAATTCTTTTATTATGCTTTTCTTATAAATTCCATCGTTCATATACCACAGTTTACGGTAATTATTTAGTATTCATATTTCGTGACTAACTACAATCATTATGGCCACATTTTTAGTTTTGTTTTATTTTTATTTTGCGTCTGTGATTCTAGACATATTCCTCTTCTCATTGTAAGGAAAAAAAAGAAAATGTACCTCCAATTAAAGCAAGATTTAGTTTTGAATCAATAAAAAAATATTCTACAGTAACAAGAACACGCCAATTCCAAATTCATTTTATCGTGCATTGTCACGAATTGCGGTATTATTTAATATTAAATCCTTAAGTATTAACAATTATTTAAAAAAATGCACTATCACAAAATATTATTTTGATAAATGTGTTTTTGTGATAAATTTAAAGTGTTTCCTTATTATGACATTAGATTCTCTTTAAAAAGACAGTTGAATTGTTAAGCTATTTTAGAGAACAATGATTCTGTGTCTAACGATAAATTAGTAATTTTACTCACTATTGGGGGAAAAAAAAATATGTGCAGCTGTTAAAGCTTCCCATGCTCTATGTGAAATCAAAGGGGAAGATGTCCTTGATCAGTCTACTTCCCGGCGTTGGTTTCAAAAATCTATTAGTGGTAATAATAGTAGGTATAAAAGATGGGTACTGGTACAACCTGGACGATGATCCAAGGAAAGGTTGGTGAGATAAATAGAAAAGAAAAGATGTTTTAGTGGAGATTGCACCTATAATGCCTAAAGAGAAGTTGATTATGCTAACCATTAGACTATAGTGGTTTTATTATTGGTTGAGTATATAGAAATAATGGTATAGATATATCTTAGACAGAAAGACAGGTTCAGGGCGAACATCATGTGACGTTGATTAAGCTTTACGGGAAGCTGTCGCGTCAAATCCAATTACAAGTGCCCGTCCACTTGCTGCAGAACAGTCAGTGTGTAAGGACACCGTAGACATATTCTTCAAAGACTTTAACTTTTTGGTGAAAAGAATTTGCTACTACCTACACTTCATTGTAAGATAAATATCTCATAAATACTAATGTATCTTTGAAATGTAATTGTGTTACTTCTATCAGTAAGTAAGTAAAAATAATTTATTTTATAAATTTTAACTTCTTTTTTTTATCCGGTATTTTATCCGTCGTAGCATGCATATTAGTTATGTTCCTGACCGGTTTCGGATATTCATCCATCGTCAGAGCAAATTCACCAAGTTCGTGTAGAGAGTTCACTTCAACGAAATGTTTCTGTAGACTCACACTTGTTGGTTGTATGTATGTGGGAAGGTTATAAGGTTATGTTACTACATGTGTGCGTGTTTCATGACAAAGTGAAATTATTATAAATTGTGATTAGGCATTAGAAAATAGTGTGTAATAAATAGCATGTTTTGAAGAATTGTTTATAACTAAATTTTAAGACGGTTGTTAAGCATGCACAGTGTTTTATCAAGTCATTTTCATTTGGGGGGGGGGGTAGTTATTTCAGGAGTAAACTGTATTAATATCTATTAGATAAATTTTAAGGAAAGGAAATTAATGGATTAATTTTTAAAGAGAAAGGTACTGCAAAGTTTATGGACAATGAAAAGTTTGTACAAGTAAAAAATAAATGTGAAAAAGAAGAAGAAGCAGGGTTAATATAAGAGAACATGTAAGTAAATTGATATGTAAGAAGATGGTAACCAACAGCAAATCGGAGATGATTTTAAAATAGTAATAAATATTTTTTTTATGTTTAATTCATATCTTTTTTTAATAATCTTTTTTTTATGTTTAATTCATTGTTAAATTGAAATTTCATAATTTTCTGTAATTGTTTCATTCGTCATCATAAGTCAGAACCTGGAATGCTCTGTAACATGAATAAAACTCTTTCCATATTTACCATTACTGTCTACAAAGAAATCACAGCCTCCTTTCTTTTTATTGAAAATACGTCTTTAAGGGTGATTCTAGCAGCTTCTGGGCTCTCGTGAACGGACTAGTTCCTAAGAAATGTATGTTTTTGAAAAGTGAACTCTTACGGATGAATAGCTTAGACTATGCTAACGTTGAAACAGTAATTTATGCTTTGGATTTTTCAGTTCAGCGCGGAATGTTCAACATGTTGGCCTTACCAACTCCAAAAATGCACAGCTTTTTTAGTTTGCATTTATTTTTGGTGATAACAGCCCTTGTCTTATTTTAACACCAGTCAATCATAGAGCAAAGGAGGCAGGTTGATGTCCAGTTTTCACTTGCATAGCAGCGGCTTTCTCGCGAAAGTATGTAGTCACCGTGAATAGAAGATCTACGGTAGATAAAATTAATATGGCTAGGAATTAGTACCTAGAGGAAAACATGTCTTGTTTAGAAATAAGATATTGGGGAAGAAAATAATGAAGAACGATTTCTGAATAGGCAAATATTCCATATGGACGCTGGCGACATCAGTAAGTGAATGAGTTATTTTTATAAAATTGAAATTGAAAAGAAAACGTTTTGTTTAAACATGAGATATTATAATTAATTAATTCTGAGGTGCTGAAAAGGTAAATGCTGCACTGTTTACCATCCAATACAATTTAATTAATATCAGATTAAGTTTTTTTGTTTTTTTCAATAATTGATAATTAATAAGTGTATAAATAAATAATAGAATCAATATTTATGAATTTTTTGTCATATTTTTCATGAAGATACGAGGTAGTATCAAAAAGTTTCGAAACTGTACTTGGTTGGCAATGATACATGATATAAATTTGCCACAGCCTCCTTGCGTCGATAACTAGTTCATTGCCTGCAAAATCTCTGGTTTATTTATATAAATTAATTAGATAGATTAATTTATTTCTGCCTTTTTTTAAGGTTTAGTAATTTATAATGTAATTAAATTTTCTATTGGAATGTACTTACATCAAGTATTATACCAGTTAGAAGGGGGTTGGCCTAATCTAAACGCCACTCTCCGTTCTTGGCAGCCGACCAATAGCATCAGTCTAGGAAATACTGTACTCTTAACAATTAATTATTATTACAACCTATTCTCCTAAATAGACTTCTATTTAATCTTTTTAATTAATATCAAGCGTAGCACCGAGAATAGCCGACAAACTTCCAAAAAGTGGATCTCGGCCTATCTTTGTAGTACATTTTTAAGATGATAGGCGTTTTTTTACGCTACAAGTAAGTGCTTTTAATCTTTACATCGGTTCCAATTAAGCTAGTTTTTAGAGTTCACTGGCCAAGAATTTTTTACAGTCATTATAACATGTAATTCTAAATTTGATAACAAAACATATTTCTGAAAATTTTATAATATTAAAATAAATTAAACAAAAAAAAAAATCTGGTTTAAAATACTCACATGATTTATAAGAAGACTTTTTTGACGAGAGAATAACCGCTCTCCTTCCAAGAGTAAGTTGTATGAGTGTTTGATAAAAGGTATTTGTTTCTCCTGACCTGTTTCGGACGTTCTCTAATCTGAAGTTGTAGAAATCTCATATGAATATACTTCTTTAAATGAACATTCTAGGAGAAAATTTCAATAATAAGTCCCTGTATGTATAGTTAGTATACCAAAGTTAATCAAATCCATCGAGGATACTTTTTTGACTAAAACTGCAGAAAACTGAAAAAAGAAAAAACAAAAATAACCGTTCAGTAAAAACAAACTTCCGGACAACGGATTCCTTGAAACTCGTAATTTTTGCACTGTATTTATTGGAAAACATAACCCCCTATTCTTCCTCAAACCCCCTTAAATGAATTTTCCCTGAGAAATATTCTAATCAGAGTTGTAGCTCGTTATATTTTTAGTTGATATTATGATTTTAACGGAAATCATTAGAGCCGTTTTTGACAAAATCGTTAACAATTGAAATATTTTCAGAGTAAAACTTTCTGTTAAGCAATTTTGTCCAAAACTTTCATGTCAGAAGCGTTGTTAGTAACCAAAACAGATTACCAAATTTGAGCTACCTGCGATTTTTGGTTTGTAATAAATTTTATTCACATACACATAAACTCACACACACTCACCCATACATACATACATACAGACCATTAGCTAAAAATATGTTTTCATTTCAGCGGACCTCAAAATATGTAACGAGAGAACACTGCCCAGACCAGGGGCCAGCAGGGCATTGAGATTGTTAAGCGCGCCAATGTTGACGCACGGCTTCAATTAAAAAAATCTGGTGTGAAATACTCACACAACTTTCTGTTACTCCAGTTTTCAAAATTGTAATTGACAACAAAGTTTATAGTTTATACCAAATTTAATGAAATTCGTCGGTGTTTTTATGGAGAAAGTAGCAAAAACTGAAAAAAACTGGTAGGTACAGTAAAAATGCACTTTCGGTCTTCTGGCTTTCTTCAAAAGTCAGAATTTCAACAACATATTTAATTCTAATTAATATTATTTAGATGATAGAATTGTGTAATAAACTGAAACAGCAGTTTCGACGACAATCTAACCCCACCCCAAGAGGAGGCGAAAAGATATCAACCCTGGTATACTTCCTTCCCGTGTTGCGGCAAACCAAGTTCTCCCTGGGAAATTATAATCAACGGAGATCCGAGGCTTGCATCGCTCGAGCAAGAACAAGCTCCGCGTTCTTACGGGTTTCCTCACGGGGCATTGCCGAGGAAATGTTATTGGTGATGTTGTGTGTTTATGTGCTGGTAGCTTGCGGCGTGAGCGGTTTTGTAAAAGGGGCTTGTGTTTGTAAGTTTTATGAGAGAGAAGTAATAAGAATATTAAGTAAACACTGGTAGATTCTTATAATAATATATTCTTTAAAGATATTTAAATGCTATTCAATAACTCTGTAATTAAGTACAAAACTCTTATGTTTTAACTTATAACTGGCACAGTCCTGATGTGTTCTGCTTCGGTGTCTACAAGAAACTATCTATTGAAGGAATGTCTTCTAATTGTTATTTCAAATCTTCCCCTGTGAGAAGAAGGGGTACACAATGCTATCAAGTTCATGAACTCTAAAAGACAGTAGTGGTCTTCTACCTGAATTGTCCTTTAGCAAGGGAATATCACATATTTTCATGATTTGGATGTTTTTTAAATTAAATTTATTTTTACATTTCTTGCATCCATCACACCGACTTAGAGGACAGCTGGTGAAGCTGGGCTTGGAACGTGACAGCTCATACAGACTCTGTGGGGAGCTGGAGAGAATTCCGTTACAACTCCTAACAGACTACAGGGCTGCCACTCAGAGAAGATTCAAGAATCTGGGTACCTACCAGGTGGAGGAGAGGGATATACCTTCTCTAGAGCCCGTCAGGGTATTAAGATTCCTCAGGATCTTAACCTGATGGAGATTTTGTAGAACGGATATCCAGCTGGGACATCTGTTCGGGTGCTGTGGGCAAACAGTCTGCGGCACCCAGGGGGCATAGCACAATAGATCGTAAGGTCACAGAGCACTGGCACCCCACCACTCCCCTAAAAGTGCTCTTAAATGAATCTTCCCAGAGAAACATTGTAAATAAAAGTTGTACAGCTTTGTATGTGTAGTTTATATACGATGTTTCAAGAAACTCGTCGGAGCCATTATTGAGAAAATCGCGAAAAATGTAAAAAAAAAATCATTTAGTAAAGTGATAAAGTAAAGCACTTTCGGTTATCCGATTTTTTTGGGGGGACTAGGAATTTCGACAACATATTTAATTCTAATTAATATTATTTAGATAATAGAACTGTATAACAAACTGAAATAGCACTTTAGAGGTAAACCTTACCCCACCACTCTCCCAAAAGTGCCATTAAATGCATATTTCCAGTGAAATGTTTAAAATAATAATTGTAGATCTTTGTTTATGTAGATGATATACCAAGTTTAAAAAGAAAATCATTGGAGCCATTTTCGAGAAAGTTGCAAAAAAGTGAAAAAGCTATCCAGTAAAATGCTACTTCCGGTTGAGGAATTGTGACAGATAACATACTGTCAGATCCATGGTGATACGAAAACGGAATTTCAAGTTTGAACATTCTGCGGTTTTTCGTTTTTGAGCTATGCTGTTCACATATACACAGACACATACCTACATACACACACACTCACATACACACATACAGACCATTTGCTATAAACCACTTTTTTTAGAATGAGGGGATACGGATATTTCCGGTGAAAATTCGATATGTAAATTTGACACGATTACAATACTTGCTCTTACTAGGGGAACAAGACAAACTAATAATATGTATTTTCAACAAAAACTCAATTTCGAAAATTTTGCAATCTTACTAGGAGTAAGAGAAAATAAAAAAATGAAATTAATTTTATAATATTTCGAATTCATTCAAAAGAAAAAGTAATTATCATTCAATGTATTTAAATGTATATTTAAGAATATTCCTTAATATAGTTAATTTGATGCAATTCATAAATGATAGCTAAAATCTTCTCTATTTGTTATAATGTAATGCTTTTCTGTGGAAAATAATTAATTAACAGTAATTAACAAATGATAATAAATTACCATTCATTTAATTTTTGTACAGTAATAGTTCAACAATATTTTGTAATTAAAGTTTGTTTTTTATCTCATCAATTTAATATTCAAGCAGTGATATCAGATAATTAATGGTATATATATATATATATATATATATATATATAGTACCAACGTTTCTTGAAGGAATTAGAAAATTTTATGCTAATCAAGTTTTAAACATGGGGAAAGTTGTATAAAAGTGTGTTTAAGTAGAAATATAGTACAACTTCAATTATACTGAAGAGGGAAACTACATGCAGCTTGAATTTTACTTAAAAAACGAGTTAATTTTTAAAATTTAGAACACTTAATAATCAGGATTGTATTAATGCTACGTTCCCTATATTATAAGATTGGGATGTGGCAGATAGCTGTGCGGTTGATGCATTTCATTATTGCTCCTTTTTTGTTTATTTTAGAATATTTAATTTTCTCTCATATTTTACAATATTGTCCTTTAAAATCACACTTCCTTTAGATTGGACTACAAAGTTAGTGCTATTTAGAAATAATTCGTTGATCATAAGGATATGAAAAATCATATTCCAACAAACTGGACTGGAGCATTTTTTCGCAACCGACGTTCATCCGCATTCACTAGGACATATTTATTTCATTTTTCTCCCCCCCCCTCTGTAACTATTCATTTTTTGGACTTTGACATTTTGGGAAAAAGTAATCCTGAAGAATGGGAATGCCTAGAACTAAGAAGGGTGAAGATAAACTTCTGAAAGGAAATATATGTGTTTACGGACCAACCAAAAAGCCAAATCTAAAAAACCGTATATTCTTAGCATCTCCTTAAAGCAAGGCTTGCCACACGATGATTTTTATTGTGGGGCGAGTAGTAAGCACACTGTAGTTCTGGCCTACGCTAAAAAGATTCATTACTAATTGTACCTTTCCCTTTTTCACACATCTGGTGAACATGTAAGAACAAATCTTTGCCCTCGCAGGAATAGGAACCTAAACTCTCGCACCAAAGTCGAGTATTCTAGCCACTCACCACTAGACCAATGCGTGAGGTTCAGAAAAACCCAATCTGCTAGTCCTAAAGATCAATCACTCTCGATAGATGTATTCAACTATCAAGTTTGATTAGATATATGTGAATATCGATTTTACTTATAGATTCGCTAAACCAAAATAATTACAATATCAGCGAGTACAATCATATCAACTAATTTTACGCTAGAATTATTGCAAGGATGCCACGAACTCCGAAGAAGTAGCTAGTCCACTTTGTGCTACGTACAGGGGAAATTACACTCTACAATTTTTCATGTCATTTGTATAAACATGTTCATGAGTACTTGACGACCAATGAAAACAAACCATTGTTCACAAAAAGCAAAAAAAATCCAATCTCCTTGGCCGAAGCGCTACTTTTATACATGTTCAATATTTGTGTTCAATTCACTTATTTAGTGAAACATTATCTACCAATCTGAGGCTATATTTACAGAATCGAGAGACCGAGGTTTTCTTGTTGTTATGTGTTGTGAAAAAAATTGTAATTACAATGAAAATAACGATGAAGAAAATGTGATTTATATTAAGCGTTACTTGCTCCTAATTTTGTGAGATCTTAATCAATAAAAGCGTAGGTTGTTCTTGATAAATCTACAAGTAAATGAAGAAAAAAGAATTGATGGTAGAAGGGTTAAATTGAAATATAGATTAACATTATATTTTACACAATTAGCCCATACCTTAACAATGTCAAAGTTATCAAATTTAATTTATGAACTTCTATACAACGAGGTAGCCCGCAAGGGGTATCTATTGCATGCAGTTACTTGAGGATTAGCGACTCCACGGGTTACCACAGCTTAGTACTCCATGCACTTCGACAGAACTGTACACAATACACTTGAACTACATACACTCTAGACTTTACAGACAAGGACAAACAGCGTACACCGTAACTAGGGCTTCCGTTCCAAGTTAATTGGCGCAAGCAAGGGAGAAGGAAGGGATTAGCTCAGTGGTAGCACGCTGGACTAGCAACGCGGAGGTCCCGGGTTCGAATCCAGCATGCTGCCCTTAGATTTCTAGGAGCCTCTACAACTCACTGTACGGTGATGAGTAGTGTTGTCTGTAGCTAGAGAACATTGCTTGGACGCCGGCAGTGCACTGAGAGGGCTCCGGGGGCACAATAGATCTTTCAGGTCGCAGTGCAATAATCCCCTACAACAATCTAAATATAACAAGGTAAAACAAAGTGATACTGACAAAGCCGAATAGTGTGCTGTCCCTTTCCAGTTCTAAATATTCAAAATGCTCCGGCTTTGGCAGCACATCATCTGCTCAACGCAAGCTGGATCTTCACAATAAGGCATCCAAAAAAACTGGTTTATTTGAGTATTTTCTCAGGACTTTTTCCTCGTCAAATTTTCTTTCTGTGATGTGGTCTTAACCTTAGTCATTTTGTATTTCCTTAAAGGTTTAATGGCTTTGTATTAAACTGTGGACACCAGATATTGTTTACATAGAACAGATAAGTTTTTCAGATGATTCGGTGCTCCAGTTTTTGCTTGTGGTTTACTAATACAACAAGCTTCGTGGCTCACTAGCTTCTTTTTTTTTTGGAGGGAAAGTTTCATAATGGACCCTGCTTGTTGCTATTTGCTCCGCTGAATCCTATTTCGCATCACATTCCAAATGCCCTGAGTAAATCCAGCTGAGAAAATAATTCCTACAATCCAAAGAGTGTATTCATTCATTTTCTCATAGTTAAAACAATGGAAATCAACATCCACTACATGAACCAGCTGCCCAGAGATATGCTTGTAACAGCAAAAAGAATGCAACCACAGCAGAGAGAAGAGAGGCCCCTCTAGTTAACAGAGACTACTCTCTGACTTAGGCAGACTAGAGTGGGAGAACCTGTGTATATAAGCCATTGGGAATCTATCTAGAGGATTTCGATCAGATACAACCATACAACTCTACATCGCATCGTATCATATCTTTACTCATACCATTCATTCTATCATTTTCATTATAAAGTCCAGTCCAGTTAGTGTAAACTTAGCTACATTATATTAGTGTCTTCATATCTCATTCATTTAATCAAACCTAATTTCTCTCCTCAACAACCCCATTATATGCTTCTTTTCGCCTAGTTGTTAGTAAATCCGAGTTGCTATTCTTCATGTTCAGAAAGCCATCTCCCTTAGATCTGAAACTTTGTCTATCTATAACATTGCAAACTCCAAGATCTGGGATCAGAGGTTCAGACTCCAAAATTCCATTGTATTTGTGGAAAAGATCTCAATCTTATATCTAGATCAAAATCTTATAACTCAAATCAAGATATTTTACAGTTCGTTCATTTTCTTCCCCTGTAAGTTAGTGTTGTTAATTTTTAAAGTTCTAGTTGCGTATATTCTAGGAAGGGTGAATAGTTTTATGGTATTAGAAAAAACACTATAATTTTACTTATCAGTACTACTTTTCTGTAAGCAATATTCCCGTTTTCAAAGGTCCACATTCTCTGAGAGGTTACCGTAAATTTCTCATCAATTTTTATATCTTTTGTTAAATAGGATATATTTTCTACTGTTGTAAAAAATATGGGTGACGTTCTCTTAAACACACAAATGGGACTGCCACACCAGGTTACGCTTTTGAGGGGAAACCTGGACTTAAGTGTCTACAAGTGGCACTTTACTCTCCTGTCAAATGAAAATAATATTTTTTTTAAAATATTGCGTTATAAATTTAAGCCTATAAAATCCATCTGCCATCCTTTTGTTCCCTTCCTGATAGGCCTGGCTCATGTGTTCCAGTATCTTGCCAAAAAATAAAAATACCTACGAAAACATTAAATATAAATTTCCTTTAAATTATTTGGTTAATTAATTTCACTAGTCGGTAACTGAGATAGTCGGTTTAGAAAGCTTTATAAAGCCCACAATAAATTATTACATTGTTTAGATGTTCACAATGATAGGTAAAATGGAGGACCTTTGAACCGAAATATCAGTTATATTGTCATGAAGCGCCGCTGTTGCTTAATGTTAACATTATTTCTTCATCTATTAGATTTCTATGGTTGTTACAACTTTAGTTAGGATAAGTATCTTTTCCTTTTTTTCTTTCTTTATAGTTATTTTAGATTTGGTTTTTGTAGAAAAGATAAATGAAACTAAAAAAAGTTTTGAATGAAAATGAAATTAATAATATTCAAGTATGTGTTAAGATGGAACAGTGATACAGTGCTGAGATTAGTGGGAGGAATGTCACCCTTCAACCTCTATAGTTGGACCTGGATGATATTCATAATACAATATTACACACTTACAAGATAACTATCTAATGCTTAGGCACAAGATTCTGGATACAACTATATTATGCACTACAACCAAACACTACATGTCACACATCCAATGTCCCATAGGTAGAAAAAATATTTCTTATGTTCCATTGTTTTAAACACGATTTAAAAACGTAGTTTATTTTATTTTAACTTTCCCTAACTGTGTGTTTCAGGAAGTATTGTGATTATGTCAAGCAACAAGCAAAAAGAAGTGATTATGACAAGCAAAAAACATGTTTTGAGATACCTTGAATATGAAAAATGTTTTTAACTGATGGTCTGGGTGTGTCTGTGTGGTTAAACAAAATATCTCAAATGCAAAAAAATCTTAAGAAACTCAAACATGCTAGTTCAGGTACCACCACCGTATATGACGCAACGATTTCAGTCAAACTCCAACAACCGGAACTACAACCTTACTGACTTTTTTATACGTTTTTCGCAGTTTCTTTTTTTTTTTTTTTACGGCTCCATCGATGTTCAATAAATTTCTTCTTCTGGTAGTGCACGCATAAGTATCTTAACTCTTTTATCTGAGAAAAATGTTATTATGGAAAAATTGTTTGTGGGGGGGAGGGGAGGCAGCAACGTTAAGCTTAGTGGATAACTAAGCCCTTAACACGTAAGGGATAGCTCAGTGGTAGCGCGCTGGACTTCGAGAATGGAATGATAAGTTTCCGACCTAACAAGGAAGAAACAGAAATAATGACATAAATTCATTTTATTTCTCCATAAAACTTCCTCGTAAAATTATCATTAGCGCCACCGTTGCTCCCATGCTCGGATTCCTTCTATGTAAGCGCTTTCGTCCAAGTCTGCATAATAGGCGCTTGTCGCTCAGGAAACTTTGGAATTGAATCCATATTTCTGGCCACCATGGAATTTATTCAATTTTGGAAAGAGGGAGCCATCCGAAGGGGCCGAATCTGGCATGCGGCACAACTTCAAACTTCAATTCACGAATTTAGCCATCACACTGTGAGTTTTGTGCCTGGAAGCGTTGTTCTGATGAAACAGAACTTTCTTCTTTGCCAGACCTCGCCTTCTTTCCTTAATTTTTTGCTTCAACTGATCCAGGAAATTAGAATAATATTCGCGTTCATCGTTCTCTTCTTTTCTAGATAATCTATCAAAAAGTTGACCTACCTTGCAGATGGGCAGCTTTTCGCTTTTTTGGCGTTTTTGTTTTCCCTTACCTGTCCACTGTCACGATTGCATTTTGATCTCGGGCGTATAGTGGCTGATCCAGATGTCGTCCACAGTAACAAACTGCGGCAAATATCTGTTGGATTGGAGTCGTAGAGAGCCAAACTTGTTCCCATACCGTCACGCGTTGCAGTTTTTGATCTGGTGTCAGCAAACGCTGCATCCACCTTGCTGAGAATTTTCTTATTCCCAATTTTTCATTTAAGATGTTATGCGTCCTTTCTTTCCATTTGCCAGCAAACTCAGCTACCTCGACCATTTTCAACCGGCGATCATTCGTAATGGTTTCATAATGGACTTTTTGGAAGATTTCTTCGATCGTAGCCGATTTTGTTCTCTAGAACGCTCAGCATATTGAGTGCTCGTGCGATCACGTTTGAATTCCGCTGCCCACATTTAGACAGTTCTAAATTACAGAGTAGATTCGCCCAATATTGCATCCAGCTCCGCCTTTATCTCTGTAAAAGATAAATCTTTGTTGAAAAAATATTTTATCACAAAACGGAAAAAAATCTAAAGAACAAAACTTGATAACTTAAAAAGTCACAGATTAAAACAATACAAAGTAGCTCTGCCAAATTTGTAGGATATACTAAGGAAAGATGGCATTTCAAGGTGGCATAGTCAAAATGGCTCTGCAAGCACCATCTCATGGGGCGGTCGTAAACTTATTATCCTCGTAGCAACGAGGAGGTCCCGGGTACGAATCCAGCATTCTGCGTTTAGATTTTCTCTTCCTAGGAGCTTCTACACTTCACAGTCCGGTGATGTGCAGTTATCTGTAGCTAGAGAACGCTGTTCGGAGGACGGAACTGCCTGAGAAGGCTCTGTGAGGCGCAATACATCCTTCAGGCTGCAGTACATATCTCCTTAAGAAAAGCAATAGAAAAACGTAAAACTTACCCTTAATCAACTAACACTTACCAATACTTTTATTTGAAACATTTTTCGAAACAATTGTTTTCCATACTTAATAATTGCATCGTTCAACTAATTAAATATGGTTGAGTGATTGTTCTTGTGGAATGTTACTGACAGCTTGCAGGAAAAGTCACGTTGCTGATATGAGTCGCATGACATGGTTAGTTAGAACTCTCGGTTGTTCTATCTGTCAGTATCTACTGTGGCTAGCTTGGTGACAGCCTGTTGACCTTAAATGGTACTTTGGGCAGAAAATGAGTGGGATAGCTGATTGATGAGACTATTGATGGCTTTTGACGAACCTTTTCTTGTATAAATCTCTCAGAGAACATGATGCAAATTTCTTAAAAGCAGAATGAATGCTTGGCTAGCTTTTTAGTCTTTCTCAAGTGTAAACCCCGCTGATCTTGCAACGGCTAAAACGCTCAGATTTCCAGCTTCTTATTCCATTGCTCTTATTCCAAAGCTAAAGACAGCTTCTAGTAGGAAGCTAGGCTTTCAAAGTCGCATCCATTGGAAGGCACGATATTGATAAATGATTTGTAGATTGTAGATTGTTATAGGGAATGATTATTGCACAGCGACCTGAAAGATCTATCGTGCCCCCCCCGAAGATTTCTCCAATGCATAGTCGGCCTCCAAGCAGTGTTCTTTAGCTACAGATAACACTGCCCATCACCGGACCAGTGAGTTTTAGGGCTCTTAGGAAGAGAAAATCTAAGGGTAGCATGCTGGATTAGAACCCAGTACCTCCGCGTTGCTGGTCCAGCGCGCTACCACTGAGCTAATCTCTTCCTCCTCTTGGCTTTCACCAGTTAACTAGGGACGGAGACCGTAGTTTGTGTACTGTGTTCATCCTTGTCTGTAAAGTGTAGAGAGTACGTAGTTTAAGGGTATTGTGTACTGTTCTGATGAAGTACATGGAGTACTGAGCTGTGGCAACCCGTGGGGTCGCTACTCCATGCAACAGATATCCTGCATGATAAATGGCTTAGATGGGTAGCATCTAATCTAGGTGGTGTTACCCAGAATGATGTTCCTTTTAATTCAATTCGTACGTTTTAAAACTTATAATCCAAAGAGAAGTCAATTTTAAAATTTTGGCATGCCTGCCATGGAACCCACATACAAGACTGAAACGAAATGAAGAAAAAAAACGTTACAGTGTACTCAAGCGACTACTAGACAGACGCTCAAAACTAACTTTAAATAACAAATTACTTATCTACAATCTCCTATTAAAACCAATTTGGACTTACAGACTCGATTTATGGAACTCAACAAAGCGTTCCAACATCCACCGCCTTCAAACCCTACAATCCAAAAGACCGTTTTACGTTTCAAACCTGACAATACATTTTGTTCTCCAAATTCCATTTATAAGTGACCTGGTCCAAATATGTTACCGCAAATTTCACACCCGTCTCGCACATCATCACAATCCATTAATTCACCAACTTTCCTCAGCAGCCATTCCATTTCCTCGTGATCTCTTATAAGTGCGCAGCGAAATAATGTTGATGGTCACCACTGGATGATTTCTCCATTCCCGTTATTGTATGTCATTTCATTTACTTGTTGCTGGTTACGCAAGCGTATCAGCAGTTGTAAATTTTCAAATAAATGAAAGAAAAGAAAAGATGACACGATTGTAAAATATTTCCTTTTACATATACTTGTTTGAGAAAGTAAAACTTAAAAACAATATTCTTGTAATAATAAACTTGTCTCTAGATTGGATAATGCTCACTGACAATCACTATGGGAATGGAGAGGTCTGTTTAATGTCCTCCCCTAGTGGTGGAGAAGGCTATTATTCATAATAATATTACTTAGAAAAATAATAAAAATATAGCTGATGTATAAATTCTTTCTTGAATACTAATTCATTTAATAATATTTCCTACCCAATGAAATATAATGTATTATTGATTTATTATTATTGGAAGATTGTCCAATATTTTAGATATTTATAAAAAGAAATTTACAATACTTCATAAAATAAATTATAAATTAAATTGCTTTGAGGTTTTACACAAATATATATATAGATAATAAATGTTAACATTTTATTATTTACAATTAATAAAAACGAAATAAAGATAATGGTTTAATTGTTTGTGCGAGGCATTAAATTTCCATTTCATTTTGATTGAAATAATATTTATTAAACAAACAGATTTTTAACTAATTACTCCGTTTACAAGGTATCACTTTCACATAGAAAGAATAGAGAGATGAAAGCAGCTCTTTTTGTACAAAAAAGGATTGTCTCTACAGTGTACAATTTGTATTGTACCCAGAGTGTGCTTTAGTTATTTCATCGGCTGGAATTGTTTTATTACTTTTATAATAATAACAACAACTGAAAACAAATTTCATTAATTTTATTACACAATATGATGGTGAGCTCTGATTACATGTGTTATAAATTTTATTTGTTATTTTCTCTATTTATGTTTATTTTCTAATCAATACTGGCGATATAGATTTCTTTAAATGTGTATGTGTATGTGTGCTTTTGTATGTGTGATATCTCAAACAGAAAACATCGCTGGAAATTCGAAATAGAACTCCTTTTAGTTAACACCATTTGATCCGACAAAAGTTTCAATCAATATAATTAGTCCACGGAAAATTCATTTTTATTGAACGTTAACATTTATTCATATTTTTCATATATTTTGCCTTAAACTGCTTTAAATTTTGTATATATATATGTATGTACATTTTTGGTCCATTCCTACTTCATTCATAAACATTACCATATACCAGTTTGTCTTCGCAACCCTGGATGTTGGTTTTTAATTGGACATTTTTACTGATCTCCTGATAAGCGTCCTAAAAGAAATTTACAACTGACTTCTAAATTTATGAGTGCATCAACAGATTCATTTGATACTATCAGTGGACTCCACTTGGAGAAATTTCCTAGCCAAAGATGTAAAAATATAATTTATGTTATATACTTCAAAAAATTATTTTATTTTAATTGGTATAATTTAAAAAAATTTATTAGCGTGTTTTAAAAGTAAAAAAAGAAAATAATAATCACATTCCTATCTTCTTAAAATATGTATTTATGTTTTTTGGGCTGTTTATTGCGTCACATTCCGTTGAGATAAAGAAGTGATAGAGCGATCTATCTATCTATAAATTCCTTATCCACCACAAGAACTTAACAAATTGGCATATTATAAACTTTGTTGAAGTTTCTTTTTGTTATTTTATATAAATAAAATACAACTTTTATTTTCGAATTTTTACTTTCACTTACTACTCCTAATAAGAGAAAGTACCGGGATCATATCAAATTTTTGAAATTGAATTTTCACCGGAAATACATGTTATGAGGTCCCCTAAGTTCGAAAAAATATTTCTAGCTAATTGCGGTGTTTGTGTGTGTGTGTGTGCGTGTGTGTGCGCCTGTGAAAAATCAATTTCATAAATTTGATAGGATTGCAATACTTCCTCTACCATCAGTAAGTGAAAGTAAAAAAAAAAAAAAAGAAAAAGTAAATTAAATTACAAAATAAATTTAAACATATTAACACAAATATTGTGACATTCTCATAACGGGGAAGTATGAAACGAATCTACAATCCAATTAGCGTTGGATAGAAATGGAGGACTCGAACAAATCAATAGTTGTAAACGCTATTCAAAGGAATAGGATGTGTTCAAATTCATAAAATTTGCAAGACATTGATCAGTTGGGACTATTGAAGACAATGAGGGACGACGAAATCCTTCCAAAAAAAGGTAATGCCTGAGCCATCTATGAAAGTTGGGAGGCCTAAGCTGTTAGAATGGTGTTGCTAATGATGCCAGGGATTGTGCTGAATATTGAATATCAACTGGAAAGAAACTTAGTGAGAAGAACAAGGCTCAGCAATGAGCAATAAGTAGCAGTGAGTTGTAGTGCCGATGACGATAAGAACGATGGTGGTAGGGATAAACCATGACAAATACTTATAAGTAAGGAAAATTTTGCCTAAACACGGATATTATAATACGTATCTTATAAATAACATCACTGATCAATTGAGTTTTACTAACCGGATGAATTTAAATTTATAATAAAATGTTTTTGCGTCAATTTACTCAGTTGCTTTAATATAAATATAGGAAGTGGTTGGGATAGATGTAGCAGAATATGTTTACACTCTAATCCAGAATAGACTGCCAAAACATTATACAAATTCAAATAGCAATTACACAGATTCTATTATGGGATGCGAATAATTAAAAATTCATAGGATCCGAAGAGCAAAGAAGCAGACATTAAATGAATCAAAAGTTAGTTACTCAGACTAGTAAAAGAGAAAGGAGGGCCAGACTAGAAAGGGAGATTTCGATTAACATAAATAGAGCGGCAGCAGAATCGTCAGGACAGTTTTTACGACTTATACAACAGTAAATTCAGTCAGCAACCTATATAATATATTCTTGTTACTCAGCCAGTCTGTCTCTTTATATATCTCTCGCTACCTAACTTTTAACTTAACTGTAAAGTCCTGCAGTTTGTGTGTTCTATTCATTATACAGTGTTCAGCATATTATCTAGTTCATTTCTAACCTCATATCCTAAAATTCATTCTCTCTCCTTCTCCCAACCATTATAATTCTATAAATACCCGAAAATGATTTTTTTTTTTTTTCTAAAGTTTCAATTATAAGTGATTCTTTTACGTACATCTGCGTGAAATGTATTCGGTGTGATGTATTGTTTGTGTAGTAGCTTGTGGCGTGAGCGGTTTTGTAAAGGGCTTGTGTGTATTTATGTTTAAGAGAGAGAAGTATTAGAAATAAGCAAGAGAACATCACTGTTTTTAATCTCAACAATATACCTATTAAATCAATTATTTATCTAGATTAAATGCTAAACTCTATGACTGGCACTGAATTTAAGAGAGCGATTCCTGATTGACAAACGTTCTGGTTGAATGTCTAATTTAGACTGGTCTGTTTGAAAGCAGAATTTAGACTGTCTCTCTTGAAAGAATGCGCTATCTTCGTAGTTCAAATCTTCCCCTGTAAAAAGGGGCAAAAAGAAAAAGGTGACTAAGTTCTATGAACTCTTCTATAATGGTGTTCTTCACCTGAATAGTCCCTTTTGCCAGCGAATGTTAGAATATCCATCAAATAATGATTTTCTTCAAATAAAATATATTTTCATTTACTTCTTCCACTGCATGTGCAAATAGCATTCCAAATTTATAGTATTGAGAAAATTACAAAAACACTCAAAGATCTACTCCTTATAGTTGCAGTTGATGGATATTGTCGATTCGTGTTAGACACATTGGTGGTACATAACGAAATACCAAATACAAAGTTTCAGGTTCCTGCTTTTTTTTTTGAGATATTTCGTTCGCACTCAAACACACACTAACCATTCGATAAAACCATTTTGTTTCGTAGTGAGGAACCCTCAAAACATGAATTTCCGGTGAAAACTCAATTTTTACTTATTCTACAATACTAACAACGAAATAACTCTATCTAGTTTTCATTTGATAAAGAAAAATAATTATGCAAATTTTGAATGAATAAAACTAAGCAAATACACTCTTTAAGAAGTTATATCTCGGTCATTGCAATTTCTATATATTATTGCATAACCATTATTTCACAATAATTGACGTCTAAGGTTAAGGTATTGTCCGATAACATGTACGTAGGTGTGCCATTGTGCCCTCTTCACAAGGAGAAACAATAGAAACACTATTCTTTCTCAATCACTCTTACTTCCATTCTCCTGCCTCTCATCTTAGTTCTCTCATATATTTCTTTCTCTTTCTCTCTCTCTCCCTCTCTCTCTCTCTCTCTCTCTCTCTATATATATATATATATACCAACGCGAACATATATAGCATATTTATTTATATATATATATATATATATATCTTTCATCGACTGACTATGAATTCTTTTCTGACATGAACATTGTACATAATAGTTGATGTTAGTCGCTAGTCATGTGTATGAAGGTTATGCCATTGTAGTCTAAATGGAATGACGTGATAAGCTGTTGACATGTCATTAGAAATATTTAGTATGACTCAACTGGTTGTACTGGTAAAAAAAATTAAAACAATCTTTGCTGAAATAATTTTAATTTATTTAATCATTTTGTTCGTTGTTACCTAATTAGATGCTCGATATTAGTTTTAAACAAATATAGTATATAAATAATTAATTACATATAAATAAAATGTGGTAGTATCTTTACAAAAATGTTTACTGGACTTCACATTTTTTGAGAGGTACCTTCCTACTTCATAACCTCCCAAAAATAAATTTTCTGGAAGAAGTATTTCAAATAAAAGTGATAGTTTTGTATTCCAATATGGTATGATTACTATACCAAGTTTAATCAAACCCATTGGTGTCTTTATGGAACAAGTCGCAAAAACCAGTAAAAACTGTTCAGAAATATGATACTTCCGGTACACAGATTTTCTGCAAATTTGGAACTTTTGTATAACATTTTTTCTTAATTAATATTATGTAGATGATGTTATAGTATAATAAATTGAAATGGCACTTTAGTGGAAAACATAACTTCACTTCTTCTACCGGCATTTTCCCGGAGTGGAGAGAGACCAATTACTAAAATCCACATTTTTGAGTCAGGGAACTTCAAAACGTGTATTTCCGGTAAAAAACTCGATATCGGAAATAAGTTAAGGTATTGTCCGATAACATGTTCGTAGGTGTGCCATTGTGCCTTCACTTCTTCTCCAAAATCCGGGCATTTTCCCGGAAATAAGTTTCAAATAAAATTCATACATCAACATGTATTTTAGAGTGGGGAGAGACCAATTACTAAAATCCATATTTTTGAGTCAGGGTACTTCAAAACGTGTATTTCCGGTAAAAAAACTCGATATCGGAAATTAGAGAGGATCGCAATTACTTTTTCCTACAGTAGATAAAAGACAGTAAAATAAAGTATGAGGACTTTAATTATGAATTTGGCTTTGTTCTTTCCCGATGATGCAATCAGAATTTTTTTTTTTTAATGCCTATTTCTTTCAGGCGGTCTTAACGTCCAACTACCAAATTAGGTGTCTAGAACGGGGTCGGAAGCACCTACTTTACTGTTAACATTTTTCATACCAATAAAAAAAATTAAGCAGATATACGCGGGACTCGAACTGGGGTCCTCCCACTTACAAGTCCATGCCCATAACCACTACACCAACACCCGCCTCGATGCAATCAGAATTATTTAATATCGGTGCATAAATAAAATTAATTAATATCGACCAAAGTCCATTTAAAAAAAAAAATCTGGTGTGAAACACTCACACAACTTTCTCTTACTTCAGTTATCAAAATGATAATTGACAAATTTTATAGTTTGTGTACCAAATTTAATGAAATTCAGTGCATTTTGCCGAAGAAATGTTTTAAATAAAAGTTGTAGTTCTTTGTATGTGTGGTTGATGTCCCCAGTTTAAAGAAAATCGTCGGAGCCATTTTTTAGAAAATCGCTAAAAAGTAAAAAATCCAACTAGTAAAGTAGTACTTCCGGTTGAGGAATTTTGACAGATAACGCAGTGTCAGATCCCACGTGATACCTAAACGAAATATCAAGTTTCAACTTTCTAGGGTTTTTCGTTGTCTGAGATATGCTGTAACATACCTATACATAACAACATACATGAACCTACAAACACAAACACACACACCACAAAAACACCACACACACACACACAGACCATTTGCTAAAAACCCACTTTTTTTGGCTCAGGGGACCTCAAAACAGATATTTCCGCTGAAAACTTGATTTCGAAAATTGGACACGATTACAATACTTCCTCTTACTAGGAGTGAGAGAAAGTAAAAATGATAAGGACTTCATTTTTTAATGAATGTCTGGCAAAGACAATAATCAGTAACCAGTTCGAAAAATAGCATATAATCCCCATTTTTACCTTCTTTTACTGCTGTAAGGGGAAATATGCTATTGTGTCAAATTTTGGATTGATTTATGCCTCAAATATCAGGATTGTTATGAGTTAAAACAGAAAAATTTTGTTCTTATTTTTCTTTCTCAAGCTGTAATGCCTTTCAGCATCGATGATAGTTATGCCAAGCATAGATATGTCAAGCCTCAGAATTAATCCTCGTTTCTGAATTCACTATTTCACTCCATCCTTCACATGCACACCATTGACTGCTCTCTCCTTAGCTCTTGGCGCCTATATAATTAGTATAACGCTCCTTGCCTGTGGAGTCTACTCTCAGCCCTGCTCCCCCTCACACCCTCTTATCTATACTTAAGACATGACTGAATCACTTCTGCTGAAAAGCTTCCATCTTTCTAACGAGGGTTCAATTTCCAGGCTAATTATTTTGCTTCTTATCCTGCCACGCCTTGTTTTCCCTTCAAACCGACAGAGAAACCTCATCTTAGCCGCTGTCCTGGGCTTGCATGCCTAAGCAGCATTGGTCAATGCTTGGTCACATACTGAAGAATGGTACTTATGAAGATGATCAGTTTCGCTGTTGTAATTACTTCACTTTTACCTATTTACATTGTTACTGATTTGGTACAGGCAAAATTTTCCAATCAAGCTTATACCAAACCAGTAACTCATCCACTTTCACACCTTCTATTCTATCCTGTCAACTTGTCAATGGTGACTCCCAGTACTTGTGACTTCTTTACCAGTTTCTTTGCACTCCTTTCGCATTCAATGGACTCATTGAAACCGAATTACGTGTTATGAATACGAATACATCATTCTTGCTTCCTACTTATTTGCATTATTTTTTTTTTTTAATATTTAATGTTTAGCTAAATTTCCATCTATTAAGCACTTCATTCCACTCAGCAACGGAATCCTGAAAATACTTTTCGCCATTCGCTACTTGGACCATGTCGACTGCTAATAAATATTCTTATTAGCAGAAAAATCCACAATCCTAATTGAATTGAAGTAAGGCGGGGTTAACAGCAGGGACACCAAAATCTTGGGAACATGGCAGTGTACGAAGAGATGAATATTTACAATACCATTAACTTGTTTTATTAACAACGGCCAAACATAACTAGAATTTGTATTTTTATTTTTATTACTTTTGTCATAAAATTAAATTTACGAGTATTGTGAGGAAGAAAGCTCTTTGGCAAACCTTTAACCAAAGTGTCCTATTGTTGTAAATATATAAAAGAAAATCTATTTTCGTTGAATAAAGGATAATAAAAATGAGATGTAAAAATTTTAGAATTACAAAATTTATCAATTGTATTATGAAAATTGGATCAAAAAAGTTTTGAGTATTTATTACCTACAAGCTCACACACGAGCTACAAATGACTTACGAAATAATTTTTTTGTTGTTGATTTATTTGACATTAGAAAACAAATGATGAATCATAACCTTATGTGGAACACATTATGTCATTTTTAGAATTGAAATTGTTATTTTTTATCCATAGCCATGAGAAGTGGTAGGTTATAATATTAACACATAACCTCTAACATACTCCACATGACTTATGTACTTATGCGTCATTATAAACTTAATAAATTTCTTTTAAAGTATAGATAATAATTTTTTTTTATGTCAATAGGTTTTCAAACATATTGTTGGAGACGAATTAAATTGAATGGCGTTTAATAAATGTGCGGTCTACTTAATTATTGAAGCAAGTTCTGCTGGTTTATTCCCTCAACGAATTGCGTGGCAAGACGAAAAATAAATATATAAATAACAATAACTAAATAAATAACAAGTGGAAGAGCCACTGATGTAGCTTACTTCTAGTCTCATTTTTACCTGTACAGTTGGCAAATTGATTATCATCAGTGACGTATTTTTAGGAAACAGAGTAACAGACCAATGACCCTTTAGATGACATATAAGTCTACCTAGATAGATAAGGGAAGAGATGGTACTTATTATTGTTATTATTATTTGTCTGTGGGGAGGGAAACCCTACGCTATCCAAAGCCTCACTGGGCCCATATAGCTACCCCAGGAAAAACAATAAACCGGGTCTATAACAAAAATCCAGACCCGGATCTAAACCATCTAAGATTCA